>CM053792.1:413611263-413916263 GCA_028749045.1 Cupressus sempervirens
TCAATATAAACACATAATAATAATGAATAATAATAATAATAAATAAATAAATAATAAATAATCTAAGCTTTGACCAATTACCTATAAAAAAAATCTTGAAAGTTATTCTCTATCAAATTTGGCTACATCTTTTTACAAAGTATTAAATGTCTCCTACAAATATGAAATTTGGTCTCCTACACCTTGATACAATTTTTTTGCCCATGACCCAAGGTGATTACATATGCTTTGTCAACCAAATTCAACTAACCAATGTCTAATCTTGGTAAAAATAGTTTTGTTATCAATTATTCTAACTTTTCTACTTCTTTTATATTCAAATGTTAAATATAAGGCCATTCTATTTAATAGAGTAGTAGATTATGTCTCAATACCACAACATGGATTAAGTGATTGGGTGAGAAAAATAGGAAGAGAAAGGAGGAGTTTTTAAATATTTGAATAACTTTTCATTACCAATTAACCTTTTACATTGTAACTTTTTTCACAAACATAATTTTCTATTTACTAGTTTACATACGTTAAAAAAGTACATAGATAATTCAATAGAAAAATGTACTTCAATAACTTTACCTATTCATTAATTTCTTATATTACAATTTTTAAACAAACATAATTACTACTTTATTAAGTTATCTAAATCCCACTATATATGTTTAAAAACAAAATAGCAATCTGATATATACTTCAATGACAATATTGTATACTTCAATTATTTTGAATATTGTAACTTTCTTGTAAGCATACTATTTGCTTTATCAAGTTATCTAAATATCATTTAAATGCATCTTTAAAATTGTATAGTTTTGCACTCAAACCATCATACTTTTCTAAAAGTTCTTTGTTACTAATTATTTTAACAAAAAAAACATAATAATAATTAATAAGTTGATTTTAAAAAAATATATTGGTATTAATGGTTTTCTTTATAAGAGAAAGTGAAGTATGTAAGAAATTAATAATATGCATTTTTTACAATTTCTAATGTTAACTATATTGTTTCATGAATTCAAATTTTCTTCTTATTCATTCTTTCATTCTTAGAGATTTTCTTCTTATCCATTCTTTAATCCATATAGATTTTTTTGTTATCCACTCTTTTATCCATATGATATATCTAAGATGTTGATTTAAAAATAACAATAGATCTGATTGAGCTTTAGTCCTTGCCATTTGTAAAATTATTGTAATTGAGCAGAGAAAAGCAATAAGGAAGCACATAGAACACACTATTAAAAAACTAATATTGTGGAAAGAAATATGTGAGCTTGATAGCTATAAAAAAACAAATATACTAGCAATCATATGTGGTTCTAATATTAAAATGAATAGTCTTGATTGAATGTAATCGATGTTAGGCATAAAGAAGACCACCATACAATGCCATGGGGCAATAATTTAGTTATATAAATTCATTAAATATGAGTGTTATTTGCTTGCTTGTAGAATAAACAAAACCTAGTTGTATAAGAACTAAGGTAATCGATAGATGAAAACACAAGATCATAGGTGAACTTATTCAGAAATATGGATCCATGTGGAGCAAAAGGCATAATCACAAAATTGGTAACACAACCTTTTTTTTTTGTATTAAGAAAAAATGCATAAGTGGAAAAACATAATATGTTTAAAATCAATACAAAATTGATAATAGGTTTTTTTTTTTTTTTTAATACTGTATGATGACTTGTAACATATAGTAGTGATGAGTTCAACAGTAGAAAAATGAAAGCATATTTGTAATGATATGTTTCGCTCTGTATAAGTAGTCTAGTAGATATTTATTCAAGTAGTATGTTGGGCATTTCAAGCTGCTAGTTAGAAAAGCCTACAAAGTTCATGACCACTCCAAGCTTCATTTTTAAAAAAATGAACAAGTTACTATGATAGAGTAACAAAATTAGATAACATTCTCAAGTGTAGTTTCAAGGGAGAAGAGCATAAAGAGTACATTAACGTCTAAATCCTATTGATATCAATTTTCTATATTGAAAATTTGTAGACTAACTACTATATGTTGTAGTCTTCTTTTCATATAATAAAATAAGAGAAAAGTGTTACTAATATCTCATTACCCTTCTTAGTTAAAAAAATGTTGAACTCATCAAATTTTGGAGCCTATTCATAGGGATACCTTTAAGAAACCCCCTCCCCAAAAAATATATAAATTTGTGGTGAATAAAACATTAGTTTCTGGGGGGGGGGGGGGGGGGGTGGGTGGGGGGGACATTAATTTCTATTAGCAATTTATTCTTTCGATGTTAGGAAAAGTATAATGTTAGATGCAATTTTTCTCTGACCATTACAAAATTTCATAAAATTGAGGCAATTTTGTCCCTTTTGATAGAAAAAAAAAAATTGTATAAGACATTTTTATCCATTTATTAGATATATATATATATAATTAGGTGATTTTCCTATTTATTAGAAATTTTTTTTTTTGATTAGGCGATTTTTCCTGTCTATTGAAAAACATATATAATGCGTTGGAAAATGTGCTAGAAAATGATGCAATTACTCAATGAATCAACAACTAGAAATTAATCATATGTTTTTCAAATTAGTTATTAGATTATCAAAAGATTACGCTTCGTATTAAATCAAAGAGTGATAAGAAAGTGAGGTTTCTATAGGATGACACATATGTGGAATGTCCTATTGCATTTATGGAAGAGTGGAATCTGGTTGAAAAAACATTCTTTAAATTGCAAACATCCTGCTTAGTGATTTCTATTATTAGAAACGTAGTTGGTTGCCAAAAATGGGATTTCTTGTGGAAGAGGGATTGTTAAATGAAAATCCAAGCCCTATTGTCAACCTAGATTTGATTGTGAAGGAGGATGAGGAACCAAGTGATCTTACTATTGGGCTTATTGCAACTTTGTAGGTTCTCTTTGCCAATCTAGGAGATGCCATCGAAGAGCTCAGAAAGGAGTAGGAAAAGGCAGACCTCCGAGAAATGTTCGTTGATTGAAATGGGTCTCAACCTTGCTAATTTTGAAGAAAAAATTGTAAATGTGGTGGTATAGAAAAAATGGAACTTCAACACTTTTGGGATGTTTTGAAGGATAAAAGAAGTGTTACATGAAGAATTGTCAGTTTAGTTAGGGTTTATTTTGTAAAACATATTATCAAAAGTGTACAAATTTGAAATGTAATGGTTTGAATCTTGTTGCTTCCCTTTTTGAGGGAAACCACAACCATTTTTGGTATACTATATATATATATATATATATATATATATATATATATATATATATATATATATATATAATATGAAGATGAAATGTAAAGTAGATACAAAGAATATAATGCAAAGTAAACCCCTTTTTGTTGATATTTGATATTTCAATGGCCTGGTGTTTTCTTTTAAGCTCTAGTTATTTTACAGTAATCGAATGATGTATTTAGTTATTACTTTCCAAATTTGTGTGAATCGTAATTTCATTTTATAGTAAGTACTTACTAGTTAGTAGTAGTACACAGTACATACTACACATGCCACATGCAAGCATGAATTGATGTATGAAGTAATGAATTTTTGTGAAATGTTTTCTAATAACATGTCATATCTCCAACATACATGTGTCAAAGTTAGCATCCATCTACATACTATCCTCTGATGATAATATATCAATGGTTGAAGGTTTATTTTGGGCAAAATGTCTTGAATGAAGCCTTGACCTTGTTCAAGTCTCTAAAATGGTGACATGTTTCCTTCTACCTCATACCACTTGTAGTGGATAGTAAATAGATGTCTTGTTAGTGTTAGTGGCATTCCCTCTTCCATCATCTTTGCACTTATTAAATCTTCTTGGCACACAATTACATTAATGTTGAAGATTTGTAAAGATTTAATCATTTAAAACAATTGAATTGAA
The DNA here is from genome assembly GCA_028749045.1 of Cupressus sempervirens. Lineage (NCBI taxonomy): Eukaryota > Viridiplantae > Streptophyta > Pinopsida > Cupressales > Cupressaceae > Cupressus > Cupressus sempervirens. The sequence continues at coordinate 413,615,145 of CM053792.1, forward strand.
GCCGGATGGACAAATGTGTAGGGACTATCACTCAACCACTCATCTTATTTATAGGCAATTGAGCTTCTACTTTCATCATTTCTCATCTCATTTTTGGTAGTCAATAGTTTGGTAAAAGGTATATTTTTAATGCTTGTTAAATTTTGGTTTGTTTTACTTGGTGTGGTAGACTAGTAGTCATTGCTTTGTAGTCAAGATGGACACTCCAATTTGCCTGACATGCAAATCAGAAGATGAACAGAAGGCCTTTTTAGGCAACATCCCTGATGAAAACCTCTTGTCAATTTGCAATGAGGTTGTTCCCACTATGTATTTCATTATTCATGCTGTGAAAATGGTTCTAGGGCACGAGTTTTTGGAGAATGAGAATAGCTACCATGTCAACACAGAAATTACATCTTATTTTCTTGTGTCTTTGCTTGACCTCAAAGAAGAAAGGGTTGACATTTTCTTGCTCCTGAGGAAGAATTTTAAAGTAGATTACTTGGGCAATGACATTTACATTGTTTCTCATAAAGGATTAGGGGAGGGGATCCCTTGGGCAGGTGAAATCCACAAGCTTTTGGAACTTGGCTAGAATGTGGCCTTGCAACCATTTTTGTTGGGCTTGACTATTGGGCAGTTGAAGCACCATAAGAAATAGGCACAAATTGGCTTGGATTTCTCCAAAAATGGTATAATCTGGATGAAGTGGCACATGACAACTCATGGCTACAAGAATTCATAGCCTTAGTCAGGTCTCGTACTTTCTACAATGACTAGTATAGTAGTACTAGGGCTTTCCCTTGTAGTCTAGTTTCATTTTCTATGTTGTTTATTCAAATTACAATCACTATACACGTGTCTTCCTCATATTGTAATTTTCAAGGAATATCAATGAAATTTCTAGAGTTCCATATAAAATTGTATTTTATTATCATGCTTACTTATGCAATGTTTTAACATTTTCTATTTTTTCTAGTAAATTGTTAAGAAATAAAATTTAACATTTACCATTGAATTAAAATTAACATATTGAGGTTTAACATTTAACAATTAATTTAATTAATAAATCACTTCCTTCAGTATTCAGTTTCAGTAGTATAGAATAATAGAATATGTGGAATAGAATCAATACTTTTACAATCAATTTTAATTCTCCATTGGATGAGCTTATTTTACAATCAAATTTGAAGTATCATTGAAAAACCATTTTATTTTAAAATTAGAAATATTCTAATATATTTAAGAACTATGTTAGTAATAATATAAAGGTGATGTTGCGATTACCATTGGATGAACAAAGATCAACAACTCCAAATGTTTTTTGGGCCAAATTCGGCAACAACCGATTAGCTTTTCCAAATGTCTCAGAAAGAAGATACGTAGCAAACATGTATCAAGTGTCAAATCACTATGCTCATAGTAGCACCATTTGATCAACTTAGATCAATGACCAAAGATGATTTTGGGGCAAATTTGGGGAACACTCAACCATTTTTATAAATGCACTCGGAAAAAAGACACATGCCAACTCTAGTCTCTAATAACTAATAAATATGCTATATAAAAACTATATGCTATGAATGCTCAATTATTCATATGGTAATGACTTTCAAATTTTAATTAAAATTTTAATTATGCTATATAAATTAGAATAATTTAACTATGTTGTATCAGGTCCTTAATTATTTTTTAATCATCATCAAAAGCATAAAATAAGATAATAATTTTGTTAATGTAAATGGTTCAGTTTGAAATTCAATGCACAAATACATAGATTCCTATTCCTATTTAATTTTTAATGAATATCTTCTTATTCAATCACAAAATAATTTAAAAAAACATAACACAAATAAGTCAAATTGTTTCTTAAAATAAAACAGAAATCATATTTATTCAATTTATTTTTAATTAGTAATTTTTATCTTTAACAAGTGTTAATACAATGTTGTTATTATTATAATATAATAATAATAATTAATATAATAATATAATAAATAATATTATAATTATAATTTAATATGATGACACAAGTGTTAACATAATAAAGGGGATACCCCGACTACTATTGGATGAGTAAGAATCAATGACTCAAGATGTATTTCGAGCCAATTTGGGGAGCACTCAACTTGTTTTTTCAAATTGCCTTGGAAAGAAGACACATGGAATACATGTAATACCCATGACTATTCACTATTTATTTTGATGTGGATGGTGGACCCGTGGTAAATATCATACTGACATGTGTGACTCGGTGATAAGGCATCAAAATTGTATGAAAAAAGAAACAAAAAGAAACATGCTGACCTCCGTTTGATCAACTTAGATCAATGACTCCAAATGAATTTTTGGCCAATTTCAGCAACAATCAACTTCTATTCCCATATTCCTTTGAAAGAGGACATGTGGCATACTTGATGTAACATCTATTGAGGAATCAACATCCTTTACACATCGTTTGATCCACAAAGATCGAATGACCCTAGTTGTATTTTAGTCCAATTTTGGCAAGAGTAGTCTTGCTTTCTCAAATGCTTTGAAAAGAAGACATCTGCCATACATGTATTAGGTGAGAAAGAAGACATGTGGCATTGACATAGACCATGGTGAGGTGATGGGACATCTACAGATCTTAACAACTACCATCGTTGGAGCATCAAAGATCGACGACCTGAGATTTATTTTGGGCCAATTTTTGCTACCCTCATTTATTTTTTCAAAATTTCCCAAGAAAAGAAGTGAAGTCACCGCTCTTTAGAAATTAGCAATAATTACTAAAATTAATCCTAAATTATATTGTAACATTATACATTTACACTTTCACAAATAAATATAATACCAAATATCCACTATATAATGTACATAAGAATTAATATCAAACACATTCTTGATTGTGAGGCATCATTAGGGGAGTTGATTAGGAACAATAGGAGAGAAGAGTGGAGTGGAGTGACAAGGGGAGGGAAGTTTGAATGTTGTTTCAAGTGGGAACAATTCCAAAGTGAATAAGGGCTTCCAACCTACGGGTATCAAGCAGGACAAGGATGATGAGAAGGGTGAGACTGCAGATGATGGGGACCCACATGATGTGCAGTCGCACCTAAGAGATATTCTTGCTTATGTTCTGGCACATACAACATCTGGAGGAGGGGCCCTTAGAGCTTAGGGGAAATGGAAAAACCTTTTCGGTGTTAAACCCATAGGTAAGTCATATTTTCATAAGATCATTGATAAATCTGACAAGGATAAGGGGGTTTTTGCCTTAGAGGTTCCCTCTAAAATAATTGACCATAAAATTTTGGGTATGGTGGCTACCCTGGTGGGAAAATTTATTAGCCCTAGGCCTAATTTTGATCTAATTAGGATCTTTGCTAGAAACAAATGGGAGCTAAAATGGTAGGTTAAAGTTACTGCAATGGCAAAAGGATTCATGTCTTTTGATTTTACATGCCTAGAGGACTACTCTAGGATTCTTTGTGCGGGGAACTGGACGATGGGTAAATCTACTCTTATCCTTCAAAAGTGGACTTCCAACCTAGATCTAAATCATGATTTCATTTCCTAGGCCTCGGTTTGGATTAGGCTTCTAGAACTCCCCTTAGAATACTAGCATGAGGATGTTCTCATTAGCATCACTAACTCTTTTGGGGAATTGCTATCCATTGGCCCTATTACTGTATCTAAGAAGAGACTTATGTATGCTAGGATTTGTGTGGGAGTGGTTGAAGGATAGGATATGCCTTAGGAAATTGAGTTTCAGTCTTGATTGGCTAAACGAGTGCAAAAAATTAACTATGACAATGTTCCTTTTGCTTGTTTCCATTGCAAAAAGGTTGGCCATAAAGCGAAGGTTTGCCTAGTTATCAAAGACAAGGGAAAGGCTAGAAAAGCCAAGCTGAAATAGGGGAAAAACAATGACTACCACAAGATCCTAGGTGAGGCACCCAAAAAGGTGTGGAAGGAAAAAAATTCTCAAGATAAGTTTAAGGGGGGAGAGGACAAGCCCCCCCCGCCCCCCAAGAACGTAATACTTTGGCTGGAAATAATAAGGCAGGAAATGGTGAATCTATAAAGAAATCACAACATAATGTCCCCTTGGTGGGAAATAATAAGGAATTGATAGACCTAGCACCAAATCCTAATGGCATTATGGAGGAAAATGAAGGTATGGATAAAGATGTGGCCATTTTTATAGAGGTTCAAATCTATGGGGATTTCACAGTGGTGGAGACAGATCCTCAGAATGGGCTTCTGTTGGAGGGGACTGATCAACCTTCTCAGGAAACCAATAAAGGGATATCCCCTTTGATGGTAAGAAAATTCCTTGAATTGGTCTCTACCACCTCTCCTAAGCACTTATCTAGGTTGGAAGCCCTCTTTGACAGCTACAAGGACTCTAACAAGAACCCTTGGTCTCTTGTAACCCATAAGAAAAAGGAAAAAAGTAGGGATTGCTCGCTAGCATCACCTACAACAATGAGGAGCAAGGTCAAATCTGATACTGGAGGTACTTATAGCACCCCAGTCAGGAAGAGCATGAAGTAAATCAGAATGGAAGAAGCAAGGAGGAATATTTTGGATGGAACTCAAAAGACCATCCAAGATGCTGCTTGTAAATTTAAAATATGAAGATCATTTCCACAAACATTCAGGGGCTCAATGGAATCCACAATCAGGAAATTTTTAGGAATATGATTAGGGATCATAGGCCAAATCTTTTTTTAATTTAGGAAACTAAAATGAATAAGGAAAAAGTTGAAAAGATTTCCTTTGGTAAAGGCTTGAGGAGTGCGACCACTAACTTGGATGGGGCTTCTTGTGGACTACTAAAAATTTGGAAGGACTCCTTGGATGCCAATATCATCTTTGATGAGGATAATATTTTCCTCATGAACCTTTTTGACCCCAAGTCTTTGGATAGATGGTTTCTTATGAAAATTTATACCCCCAACACTAAGAATAGCAGAAGAATATTTTGGAACAAAATTTTGGATTTAGTTTCTCAGATTGGGGAACCTAAGGGTATTTTTATGGGAGATTTCAACACCCCCCTCCTGACTACTGAGAAGTTAGGAGGTCTTTCACCTGATGTTGATAGTAGGCAACATTTGGCTGATTTGATCAGGGATTTAGCCCTTGTGGATTTGGAACTTGGTGGATGCAAGTTCACATGGTCTAACAGGAGAATGGGTCAGGACTGCATCTAGGTGAGATTGGATAGAGCCCTTTTAACTATGGATTAGATGTGCCAATTTTAGTGTAAGCTATCATCTCTAGTTCATCTTGGTTCAGACCACTCCCCTATCTCTCTTAATATTGATAGAATTAATAGAAAGAAGGCTTTCCCTTTTAGATTTGAGAAGATGTGGTCGATACACCTTGGCCTCTTTGATAAAATCAAGGGGTGGCGAGGGATAGAGGTTGAAGGCACATGTATATACAAGGTGGCTAAAAGGCTTGGACTTATTAAGCTTGAAATCAAAAAATGGAACAAAAGGGACTTTGGTAATATCTTCCAAACCAAAGAAAGGATTGTTGCAAAACTTATGGAGGTTTAGGAAGAGATCCAAACATGGGGTTATGATGATATAAAGATGAATACAGAGAAGGAAATCCTTGCTTATCTACACAATATTGTTGGAAAGGAGGAAATTTTTTGGAGACAGAGGTTTGGGTCAATTTAGCTCAAGGAAGGGAATAAAAACTTGAGATTCTTCCACCTTTCCACAATTAAACATAGGGCAGCCAATAGAATCAATGAGATTAAAAAGGGAGATGTCTTGATCAGGAAAGATATTGAGATCACTAAGGAGGCCATTAGGTACTTTTCCTCTATCCTTTCTAAAGATATTAACCTAGTTGAAGAGGACCAAAACTCTATCATTGATACCATCCCTTCTGTTATCAATGAGGCTCAGAATAGGGCCTTACTGGCTATTCCTAAGCTGGAAGAAATCAAAGAGGCAGTTTTTTCTTTGCTGATTGAAAAGGCCCCTAGCCCTGATGGGTTCCCCACTTTTTTCTTCCAAATGTACTGGGAAATTATTCAATTTGACTTGGTCAAAGATGTTCAGGAATTCTTCGGTGCAAGGAATCTGTTGAAATAAATTAATGCTACTTTTTTGGTTTTGATCCCAAAAGTCACTGGAGCTAATTCTTTTTCTTTCAGACCTATTAGTCTCTACAACTCCTTCTATAAGATTTTTATGAAAGTCCTAACCAACAGAGTCATTAATTTACTTCCAGAGATTATTGCACCTTAACAGTCTAGGTTTGTTCCTGGTAGGCAAATTCTTGACTCCATCATTAAGGTTCATGAAGTTATTCATTCCCTAGAAGTTGGCAAACAAGAGGGCTTCCTACTTAAACTTGATCTTTCTAAGGCTTATGACAGGGTGGATTGGGGGTTTTTGGATAGGGTGCTTGAAGCTTTTAGGTTCAATTTGAGAGTGAGAATGATTATCTCTCAATTGATTTCAACCCCTACCTTTGCAATTATGGTTAATGGTACCCCCTCAATTTTTTTCAAGTCTTCTAGAGGACCCCACTAGGGGGACCCTTTATCGCCTATTCTCTTTATCATTTTGGCTAAAGGCTTGGGCAGGCTTATTAATTTTCAAAGATGTAGAGGGGAGTTGGTGGGCCTGAAACCTTCTCCAGGTCCTCTAGTTTTCACCCATCAACAATTTGTGGATGATAATATTTTGGGGGGTGAGGGTTCAGTTAGAGAAGCTAGGAGAGTCAAATGCATCCTCAATACTTACTCCAAGGCCTCTGGTCAACTCATCAACTAGGATAAGAGTTTGGTGTTTTTCTTCAACATCCCTTTAGATAGACAGAAGAAAATTGCTCGTATTTTGGGATGCAAGATTGGGATTCTTCCTTCCGCTTATTTAGGCCTCTCTCTGGGGACTAAATTGCCTGATTGGTTTTGGGATAATCTCATCGATAGATTTAATAGAGTGTTGGCAAGTTGGAAAGTGGTTACTCTTAGCTAGGCTGACAAAGTGTTGTTGATCAAGTCTACCCTTCAATACCTCCCTACTTATGCTCTTAGCCTCTTCTATATTCCTCCCAAGATTGCTAAGCATTTGGAAGCTATTCAAAGGAATTTCTTGTGGTTAAGAACTAATGAAAATAAAAAGTACCCTTTGGTGGCTTGGGAGAACATTTGTAGACCCAACAATCATGGGGGTTTGGGGATTAGAAAGTTGAAATAGGTTAATTGTGCTATTCAAGCAAAACAAATCTGGATAATCTTCAAAACCAAGAGGGAATGGAGAGATATTTTGGAGCTAAAGTATATGGCTAACCTCAATATCAAATAGTTCATTAATAGAGACCTTGACCCTAGGGGCTCTTTTATTTGGAATGGCATTTTGAGGACTGAGAGATTAGCTTTTGACAAAGCTAAATGGAAACTTGGCAATGGTCAAGATATCAACTTCTGGCATGACAATTGGCTTAGTATTGGCCCTCTATGGGACTTTTCACCTTTTGATAGATGGGATAATGCTTGTATTGATAGATTTGGGTTTAGGGTGAGTGGTAATAGGATCCAAAATGAGTGGATTTATTTGGCTAAGATGTCCCAGGATCTCAAGCCGCTTATGGACCTAATTAGACATATTACCCTAACTCTCAATAGAGACTCCATCATATGGGTGGAGACTATAAATGGCATTTATTTTGTGGCTTTTGGCTATGAGAATATGCAAGACTTTGGTCCTTCCCCTATGTGGGCTAAAGCTTGGTTCTCAGGGCTTATCTTGAAAGTTAATGTTTTCTTCTAGATTTTGCTCCAAAACTGCATCTGAACAGTGGATAACCTTACTAAGAGGGGTAATATGATGCCAAATAGATGCACTTTTTGTAAATTACATTGTGAGAGTGTGGATCACCTTTTCATCCATTGCCCTTACATTAACAAAATCTAGTCTCTTTTCCTATCTTTTTTCAACATGTCCTAGTGTTTTTTGTTCAAAATTTTTGATGTCTTTGAGCAGTTGAACCAAGGAAGGATTGGCTATGATGATAGGGTTATGTGGAAATGGACCTTACCCCATGTCTACTAGGGGGTTTGTAAAGAGTGGAACAATAGAATATTTAGGGATAAGGAAACTATGGCTGAGGTGGTCTTCCACAAATGTCTCAATGCTCTATTGGAAAACTATTCTAATATCAAAGGTGCCATTCCTTCTGTTGGCACCAATGAAAGGGATAAATGCAAGAGGGATGGGTGTAGATGGTTGATGCCACCTGAGGGTTGGTATAAGGTTAGTTTTGATGGGGTAGTCAAAGGTAACCTGGGAAAGGCTGGAGCGAGAGGAATTATCAGAGATCATTTTGGCAAAAGAATGGATGTAGTTGCTGCTCCCCTTAGAACACGAACCAATCACTATTTGGAGGCTATATTGGCTCACTATACCATAAAGCTAGCTATAGAAATGGGTGTTAGAAAACTTTGGCTGGAAGGTGACTCGAAAAATATTATTGACTGCCTAAATGAGAAGAACAAACCTACATGGACTACAAAGAATATTATAGAGGAATGCATTCTTCTTCTCAAGAGTTTCAAAGAAACCTATGTGGCACATGAGTATTAGGAGGCCAATCAAGTGGCAAATAGCTTGGCTAATTGGGCTATCAAGTACAATGAATTGGAAAAATAGATGGAAGGTAATTTCTCATAAGATATTAATGACATAATTGATTGGGAAAGGATCCTTGGAAGATTGGTTATAATTTAAAATTCATTATGATTGATAAATCAATATGGGGGGTGGTTAGAAATTTGATGTGTAATTTAATTATGCTAGTTAGTGCTTTATGGGGAATGTGTAGAAATGTGATGTGGAAGTATGATATTACTCATACTTCCCACATCAAACATATCTATCTAATTAATACTATGATAGATTTTAGATTGATTTTGTAGAAGGTGGAAAATTGGATCAAGAAAAGGAGAAGAGCCTTTTTTTCTTTGAATTTGAAGGGTTACGAAACTGCTTTTCAAGATTGTAGTGAGGAAAACATGGTTGGGGAGAGGCATAGGCATGAACTAGAAGATGAAGCCAAGAAATGGCGCAGGTGGTCAAAGGTTTGGGAATACTAAAAAAGGGGAAATTATGACCTTCATTGATAGGCTCCACGGCTAGAAACCCTCAGCTACCAAAGCTATGGTTAAAAGATAGAATGAGGGCATTGTGACTATTGATGATGTGGAGTTTATGGTGACTCAAGATGTCAACTTCACGGTCACTGGCTTTCCCACCTTGGGAAATAAAGTCTATAGAGACTAAGAAATCTTGGGGAATGCGGTGGTGGAATTCACTAAGGATCAAGAGGAGAAAAAAGAACTTGTGAAGAAAGGAACCCATTACTTCTCAAGCTCCATAAAGCCACTTTGGAGGTTTGTGTTATGGGCTATCATCAGATACATCACCCTGGATACCTGATTTGATCAACTATGCACCTACCATTTCATGATCCTCAATCACTTTAGGTATGGGGCCAAAATTTCTATCCCCTTTTATCTTTATGCTTCTATGAATGAAAACATAAGTGAATATCAACATAAGCATACTAGGAATCTGACACTCCACAAGGGGCTGTTACTTTCAATTTATAAGTTCTTTAAAGCTAGGATAGTGGGGAAAGAAATTAAGGAAAAGGAGGGTAAGAAGGGTAGAGTGGACTTTGAAGATTTGGAAGAGAACTATGTGCCTTCAAACACTGAAGATAGCTTGGAGATGCACACTGATTTGAAGAATGATGACACTCCGAAGGGTGACTCTAGGAAGCATTCCATTAGAAAGGAAAATAAAAGGTATACTACCCCTCATCCCAAGCATGACCTTGAGTCCTCCTCTAATAGGGAATATCATGAAAGAGCTGAAGGCATGGACATAGGTGAGAATAGTTCTGATGGTGACAAGGAGAATAGGTAAGGAGAAGGCAAGGAGAGTAAAAAAGGAAAAAAACCAATATTATAAAAATTCTAAGAAGCAAAGAGGACTCTATTAAAATTTCTAGGGGCCCAAAAGGAAACAACCTAAGGCTGAGACAGAGGAACAAGGGGTTGAGGTGGAAGGTGAAAAAGAGGTTCCCATCCAAGAAGAAAGAGTTGACCATTAAAAAGTCTTCAAGGAATTTGGGTCCAACCAATACAGGTGCTAGATCATGGGTAGAGATAGAAAGGTGATGTGGGGGGACTTTGACACTACCTCGGTCAAGATGGGGATTAATAGAGAAATAATGAGAACACAACCTCAAAGAGGATGATGAAGGAAAAATTAATATTGAGGAATTAATTGACCTGACCCTGGTTATTTCTAGTGACACTACCAAGGAGCACCTAGATATGGATGTTATCAACAATGCTAAGAACAGTGTTGTAGATAGTTTTTGTACTACAAAATGGATTTTCCATGAAATCTAAGATCTCAAGTACAGAGTGTGCAACCTTGAAAGAGAAAACTACAGCTTGAAGAATAGGATTTCAGTGGAGGAAAAGAGAAAGGATGAAAGAGTGGAGGAGGTCATAAACATGGTTCAAATTATGGAGAGCTCTATGTGGATCATTGTAGAACAATACTAAAATATTCTAAAAGAGGCCAATGAGAATGTCAAGATTCTCATCAGAACTAACAAGGAAGACAACCCGACACCCTACAAAAGTAAGGAAAAGATCCCTGGAGATAGCTCAAGGAAGCACACAAGATCCAACATGAGGAAGAAGGATACCTAGGATCTTGACCAGGAGCAATCAGAAATGAAAGAGGCGACAGGTGAACCATTGGAGCTAGAAATCAATGCAATAGAAATGCTAAGAGAGATCTCCTAAGCACCCCGTCTTTTCTTTTTTGGCCAAGCTTTTTGTCTTCTCTCCCTGGCTTTTCACTGGTTCCTATCTTTTTTGTGCGAGAGTGTTCTCTTTTGTTTTCTTTTAGTATCTGTTGCTACTTTAAGCATTCCTTTTTTCTCTAAACTATTTATTGTTTGGGTTTCAAGGCCCTATTAAATCCTATTTTCCTTAATAAAAAAAAAATTCTTGATTGTGTTGATTTTACAATTTTTAAAATTTTATTTTGTGTAGACCATAAGGTTTACTTTTCATTATTCAATCTTGGATCTTTGCACAAACTACCAATCCAAGATTTAGTAAAAGCATTGGAGTATTAGAAAGGGGTTACAAATTATAATTTTCAAGTTGCAACACAAACCTAGTCTTCTTAGATAGCTCATAACATCACATAAAATAGTTACCAATTAGAGTTTCAACTTTCTAGGTAAGATCTTGAAAACACTTTTTACTAATAGTTTAGTAACTAGTATCGGTTGCAGAATTCATGGTTTAATTTTCAATTTATTGTATATTGTAAGCCTATATTGTTTACTTTCTAGTGGCTAGGTAACTTGCAAAGTAAATATTAGAAATACAATTTAGGATTTAAATGTTAATCATGTCTGTAAATTATAATTTGTGTTTGTCTACAGTTCTATAAATTTTTCAATAATGATGAAAACATACAAGAGGAGGGGCACCGACACTAGCACTGGTAGTGGAATTGCAACCCAAAATAAAATGTAGGGGATTAGGAAACTATATTTTGACATGCACAAATTGGTTAAAACACTAGGTTTTATTGATGAATTCCATGATATTTGGGATCCTATTAGCTATGGAAGGAGTATTAAGGAATTTAGATATGCAATTGAAGATAAGTGGAATAATCCACAAAAGGATTCAAAATATATTAAATTGAACAACATGATAGAGTGCATTGTAAATAAATTTGCAATGTGGACTGGGGGAATTTCTCGCTTGGGGTTCCCTTGAGTATTCCCTTGTCCAAAATTTGTAATGGTTTGTGCTAAAAACTATGATGAAAATAGAAAGGCAATTGTCAATCAAAAAACACAGGAGGTAATTTTGTCAATCACACAGAGTGAATTTGGTAGACTATTGGACACAAGGTATGAAGAAAAAAACCCAACCCATATTGACCTGGAAAAATTGGCAAAAACATATGACAACTTAGGACTAGATAAAAAACATTGTTATATTAGAGATGAATTCAATTAGCCTCCTAATCATAAACCTCCTTATGAATTGGATATTTTTTCACAATGGGTTCAATATACTATATCTATTCTATTAATGTGTTTCGATTTGGAAAGTAATGAGAAAGTGGGTGCCAATATTCTAGAAATGATTTTCAATATTCATTATCTAAAATAGCTGGTAAGATATAATTATTTTGGGTACATTGGGCATCACATGCATTGTAAACAATTGTTAATGATTAAAAGAGGGTTAGACCCACTATCATAGAGGACATTAACATACATGACCTACTTGTGCTATCTTTTGTTATCAAAGCATTGTCAAATTTTTGAAACAAACAAGCTTCAACTTAAGTTTGATAAAGCAATATTTGAATGGACATCTATGATTAGGATGGGTGATCCCTGAGGGAATTGCAACCACTTTTTAGAAAAAAAATGTGCACCACTTTATCATAAATTATAGGCACTTTAATGCCTAGATTGTGTATGTCTTGTAAATGATGAATTCAACTAGGAAGTCAAAGTCTATTGGCTGACTGGTACTTTATGGAAGTGTAGATTTTATTAAGATTTTACTATTCATCTGTAGAACTCTACAAACTTCCAATACATCTAATAGAGAGGGTATTTGCATTGGAATATGTATGATAGATGGAAAGCAATGTACTCTTTCATGGTCAGCAAAAGAAAACCATTTTCCCTTCCTTTCTTGTTGGATGTAGAGGGTTCACATTTGAGAGAAGAGCATTCAGTATGGGAATTTCTTGCAATTTTAAATTTGATGTTGCTAGACACTGGCAGTATGATCCACTAAAAATAATTGGTACAAAGCTTGTACAGAATGAGAACTTTGCAAGAAAATATCAACATGAGAGTATGTCATTGAATGAAAGATTTGAAAACATGGACTCATGGGAAGAGGTCAAAATAGAGATGAATAACTTCTCCAATGAAAATAATATTTCGATACAAAAATTATTAGCACAAAGGAAAGAATTGCATAAATAGAAAGAAAAAGTGCAACCCATGACACCCTACAATTTCTACTTGATAGTAGATCATCCAAGTAAAAAAACATCTTCCAGATGCCATAAAATAAAGATTGTGTAATTGCACATTGGTGCAGATAAAAAAATAATGCATTTTGGGAAATGAGGAAGAATATTGATGAACCTAAGACCTTTGCAGATTTTGAAGACTTGCATGAGGATGAAACATTTAGCAAATTATGGAATAATGAGCATCTAGATGCAACAAAAACACACCATGATGTAGATGATGAAGAAAATGAGTATGAGGTTTGTAAGGATCCTTCATCCACTACCACAGGCACTGCCAATGGTTCCACTAAATCCACTGCTCCAACTACTACTAGTTATAGTACATTTGATTCACGTAGACAATATATTATACTTAATAAATAGACAAGGGAAAATTATGGCATAGGGGAAACCATGATATGAAAAATGGGTTATCTAGGAGATGGTTGGTTGCACATAAAAGGTCAAGGAAATTGGTATCCTATCCCAATACTAGAGGCATTGAAACATGGTCATAAATTAATCATTGGAGATGAGTCAGGTGACCCATCAGGTTCTTCAAAAAAAGTGAACCCATGCCATTATTCATACACAGTGGAAATATAATGTCCCATGTTGTTTCATCTTCAAAAAGTGTGATATGACTAAAAATTGAGAAAAATACTGTAGTTGAAGGTCACTGTATAAAGAAGCAAAAGGTCATGGATACTAATACTGATACAATGCCAATCACAACTTCCTCAGGATAAAACCTTTAGAATAGTCCAAAAACTCTAGTTATTAGTGGTAATGGGGAAAGATTAGGAAGGGGTGATGTCATTGGTAATTTTCAAAATGCAATTATTACAACCTTGGGCCTTGGTGGAGACAAGTACAATGTTGCAAGTGTTCATTTTCCTTTCAAACATCGTATTGTATCAATAGACCCAAATTTTGAATTCAATAATTTTGTAACAAATTTTCAAGAAACTGCAAAAATGAATAGAAAAAATAATAAGGCATTGAAGAAGGATGTAATTGAGGTGGCTCATTCTCAAGATCCTACATTGAGTAGGATATTTCCAACATATAACACAAATAAAGAAATAATGGAGTTTATGATTGTTTCTCCTCCATAGCTAGATAATAAACCACTAGAGAATGAGATAAATCCAACAAATTTCCATGTTATCAAATTATCCATGGATTTCTCCAAAGTCAAAAATGTGGACAAAGTGTGACAAAAAAGACCAACTCTGTGGTCTACAGTTCACTGTTCAAGATGGAGAGAGAGGAAAAAGGGCTAGAGAAGGCAATTGAAAAGTTAAAAGAAGACCTAGAAAATGAAAAGGTAAAAGAGAAAGCAACAGATAGTAGGTGCAAAGAAATAGAGAAAAGGATTACAAGTTCTTCCTCTCAAGAAGCAAGTGCACAACCTCAACTAGAAAATATTGAGGTAGAAATGAAAATTCTAAAGGAACAATTGGAAGAAAGCAATAAAAACTATGTGATGTAAGTGTAGAGAGAGAAGCAAAACTCAAGATGTTGAAGGAACAATTGGAACAGAGCAATAAGAAACTCAGTGGTACTCTTAATCATGTTAATATGGATGCAAATGTAAAATTTAAAGAACTTAGGGACAAATTGCTACAATCAAATAAACAACTTGAGGATGAAAGAGCATGTGTAGTAGATATTTTGAAAAAGTTGGAGTCTAGTAGACATACATTAGTAACATAAATAATAAATTGGACAATGAGAGGGAAAAAGAAAATAGTGGGAAGAGAAAGCCGAGGAAATAAATAAACAAAGTGAAAATTAGTTGTCAAAAATGGTGCAAGAGGTACATAAGGAAAATAAAAGAATCACAATGTATGAGAACAACTTGTTTGAATCAAACAAAAAAAATGGCGAGTAGACGAAGGAATGTGAAAAATGTGAAATTTTCAAAACAAGTGAACAAGGTTAATCCACTCACCACGAAAAACATAGAGCCCTACCCATAGAAACATGTTCTGGCATCCAGACTTTCATCTAAGGGATGGCAAAACTCTCAACCCTTGAAATGGAAAAAGGCTATAGGCTTCTCAGGTAAAGAGGGGGTTTCTACCTCTAATCAATTCATAGTTTTGGTGGATGTGCAGAATGAGGATAAGGGAAAGTGGGCATGCAGTAATATCTAGGATCAATATGATATTGGTTGGGATAGACCCCGACCAAAATCTAATGCAGGCGCATCTCATTACTAAATCATTTCAAAGGTCCAAGATTCTCCATATATTTTAAATGGTCAATTTTAATAATTTAGGATTATGTCTTAGTGGATAGAATTAGGTGTTTTATTAAATAAATGTTATAGTTTTTAGTCAGATATGTTAGAGAGTTAGAGGAAAGCGTTAATGATGTTAGTGTCGGTTTTAGAAAGGATAAAATTAGTAATAGAAATGCCATGTGGTCAATAATTAAAAGAATCTCATCAGAAAGTTGGCGGCAATTTTAAGAGTGTTCATAATGATGAAAAAATGGCTATGGAATAAAAGAAACCATTTCATATTCCTTCTATTTGGAGGAAAGTCATCTTTCTTTAAAAAGCCAATCCTATTCTTAGCAGTTACAAGAATATCCATGATTGCTGCATGGTATTGATGATTCCTATTCTTAGCAGTTACAAGAATATCCATGATTGCTGCATGGTATTGATGGTAAAACGTCTTTCAGATTCCTATTCTTAGATGGAAAAGAAAATATTTTTATTACTACTGGACAACAAGGCTAGTCAGACTTTGGTTATTAAAAAGCCAATCTTTTATGTAAAAAATGATTTGAACTTGGGGAGGAATGGGAAATTTTATGTCTCCTTTGGTCTCCTTCATTTTTTCAAAAAAGATTATGGTTCTACTGTTATGCTTGATATATTTCTCATGGCAATCAGTTTAGGGAATAACAATTGCAGAAAAATGTACTCTGATGCAGGGTCAATATCGCGGGTTTGAACCATTAGATTTCTCTCAAATTTTTATATGTTGTTTGAAACCTAGTTACTCCAAATATCAATGGTTGGATTGAGTAAATATTTTTTGGTTTGAAAGTTATTCATGTCTGAGTACGGGTCTATGCGAAGGCAGCAAGAAGATATTTTGGGGGATTTATTTTCAAAGTTTTGTTTATTGAATCTGATTTTAGTGTGTGATCCTGAAGGTTTTAGATGCCCCTTGAAGCAACTTAGTTGAGTGACTGATTCCTCCTAAGTTTTCCAAGGTGTGGCTTTGCATCAAAATCCACTCAGTTGCTAGTTTGGATAAGCATATCTTCATTTTTTATTCTACCAAATATGCCAGCCCTAGCCTGAAACCGCTCTTCCTAGGGCAAGAGGGTTTTTCTTATCCCTTGCTCATAGATGTTTCACACCACTCTCTGATTCAGCCTCTAGAATCATCCCTCTCCATTTACATCCCCCCTCATCGCAGAGAAATAGAGTACCATCACTCGAATTCCACCCTTGAGCAAACCCTTAATCCTTCCATGAAGGAAAAAGAAGACATGATCCTCATAATCAACAATCAAGATAGTGAGGAGAATGGGAAGAATGCTAAGAGGTAGGTCTCTTTGCCTTTTGGAATGGCCCCATCATAGACCTGCACAAATTGATTGATTGACTTGAGGATTTCTGTGGCTCCCAAGTATGTATTTCTAAGCACTCTGATAGAAATCTATTTATCCTTTGCTGTAATGAACTGGTTAGGAAGGAACTGCTTATGTTTTCTAATTGTATGTTTAGAGGGCATGCTGTTTTCTTTTTTGATTGGACTCCAAATTGTGATGAAGGTAATCTATAGTTTACCATTCCAACATGGTTTGTAGTTAAATCACTTCCTCTAGAGCTAAAACACATAGGCATTTTAAAAAGAATAGGTAGATCTTTAGGTAATCTTATTGGTTTGGATTTGGCATATGAAACAAACAATAATGTTAGACTCTTAATAAACTGCCAAATTAATAAAATAGATCTCAAACCAATAAAACTCATTACAAATATATCTACATATAACTTAAAATTTCATAAGTATGAGGGTAGAATATCATATATTATCAGACTGGGTGATGAGAGAAGGTAGTCCTTCAACATGGCTTCAAAAAATTCAGGCCTAAATAGGCCCTTACCTCTAATCATAAAAAGGAGAGTCAGGAGGAAACACGAAAGGCATGAATGCAATGAGGGTCACAATTTAGTCAAGCCAGAAGACTTTTTGGAAGAAGAGAAATATTTTACTCGGCACATGATAGAGGATTCATAGGGTAACCCTTTCAGATCTGCAATAAGTGATACATAGCCAGAAAAGATCTACCATTCAAGCAGTGGTCACTCCTTTTCACATCTAGAAGAAACTCCGAAATAAGAAATTATTGATGGGGATAAGGTGAAATATCCTAAACCAAATAGTAGACCTAAACTTTAGATCATCATTGTGGATAATAGAAGGCAGAAAAAGAAGGATAAAAAAAGAAAAAGAAAGAAGATCTTGGGTAGAAAAGATCAATCTCCAAGTGATATATAGGAAGTCTCAAAAAAAGAGGAGATATTACTCATTGACACATCAACAAAGCATAAGAAGCTAAAAGAAATTCTAAATGAAGGAGATCTAAAGAGGAGGTGCTCATGTGAAGTGAACACTCAAGAACAATCACATAAATTCAACAAGAAAATGAAATTGTAGTCAATCAAGATGGGAATATAGAGGAAAATGAGAATGCTATGTTGTTCAATCCAATCAAGGATAGGAAAGAGGAAAACAATGCTCTATAGGATGTAGATATACCAGCACTCAGTCAGACACAAGTGGCAGAGAGCATCAGGGTTTCTCTAGTTACAAGAAGCAAGTTTTGGCAGACCCCTTCTAGTAACACTAGCTCCCCTTTTACACCAAACAACAAGGACCTGAACATGAACACAAACATGATGCCGGTCAAGGAATTACATGAGTTCCTGAACAAGGATAGCATTATGGATCCAGTAATAGATAATGTGAGTATGTTAGTATCAGAAGAAACTAGCCTCAATCAACTCGTTGATGAATTAACCCTAGTGTTTGACATTGATAATATAGACAAAAGCACAAATGCTCATAAAGAAAAACTTAGTAAGAGGATACTCAAACTTGGTGGGATCAACTACACTTGCGAAGATCATAGGAAAGATATACTAAAGATTGAACAAGAAGATTATACAGTAAGGAAAGCTCAGATGTCAATGTTTGGGTCAGAAATGGAAAATAAGGGTAGTGGTTTTAGTATGGATAGAAAAGTGGGACTTGGTATTGAGGTAGAATGACATTCCATGGTGAATCAGAGCTTTACAAAATTTGGGAAGGACAAAGTTGAAAAGAATACGATAGAGGAAGAAGTTACCATTCAGATTGGGGATTCTAATCTAGATCAACTAGGAATCTTCATGAACCAAGAAGGGATTAGATCTCCTATATGTGGCAAAGTAAGAGGTAAGCAAGGAAGGAGGTTGCTAAAAGAATTAAGAGAAGCTAACAGTCAGAGCAGAGAGCAGCAAAAGATTGACCAAATTTTCTACACTAGGAAGGGGAAGAGCCTTCTCAAGCAAGTATGAGGATCACAACCTAGAATGCTAGGAGTCTAAACACCCCTAACAGAAAGAGGTTATTAAAACATAACCTCAAAGCTTTTGATTCTGATATTTTTTTAATTCAGGAAACTAAATTAAATAACTTAGAAGAGGTTAAAATAAATAAATATTTAGGAATATGGAGTTTATTTTCCAAGAATCAATAGGGACTTTTGGGGGATTAGGCATCCTATGGGATCCTAGGAAAGTTAGCTTTAATATTCTAAAAAGTAGCAGTAATTGGATTAGTGGCAGTGTACAAAGTTTAAAATCTGATCTCAATTTTATTAGCATCAAAATTTATGGACCAATAAGAAATGCTGGTAAAAAACTAATTTGGAAAGACATAGGATACTTTATGAATAGCTTTAAGGATCAATTCTTTGTCTTAGGAGGTGATTTTAACACGATCTTAAATATTGATGAAAAAATAGGAGATTCCCAAGTACTATCACAGGCTTTGAAGGACTTTAAAGAATGGTTTGTGTCACATAATTTGATTGACACCCCTGTTAATAATGGAATCTATACATGGAACAACAGGATAAAGGACTTTGCTTATATTGTAGAAAAACTAGATAGGTTCTTGCTAAAAGGTGCATTAGATGTTAGCAATTTGAACTTTCAGTTGTCTATTCTACCAATAGCTGGGTCTAGTCATTTCCTAGTTAGATTCGAGTTCATTGAACCCCACAAGCTAGCTAAGAACCCATTTAAATGTGAGAAAATGTGGTTCTTAGACCTGCACTTTCTCAATAATATCAAAGAGTGGTGGGCCCAAGATACTTGTGAAGGGTCTAAAATGTTTGTTTTTATTACCAAACTGAAAATGCTTATAGAGTGTATTCTATGTTAGAATAAGGAACACTTTAATAACATCTTCAAAGAAAAAATGGACATGGAGAAACAATTAAAAGATTTAAATGCTGAAGTAATTAGCAATGACATGAATAATGAGAGTTATTTATGAGAAAAAGATCTGTAAGCTAGACAAGAAGATATCTTATCTAAAGAAGAGACCTTTTGGAGACAAAAATCTTCAGAAAGATGGCTAACAAAAGGGGATCACAATACTATTTTTTTTCATAATTCCACCCTATATAGTAGATCCAAGAGTAGAATAACATGTGTCAAGAATAATTTGAGTGTTTTAACCGACTAACCTAGTGAGATTGCAAATGTTTTTGTCAATCATTTCCAGAATATTCTAAACAATCTTGAAGGGTCAAATAAATTAGCACAAGATAATATTTTAAAAGTCATTCCAAAAATTGTTTCCAATGAAGATAATAAGAGTTTAAACAAACCCATAACCTTGGAAGAAGTGAAAAATGTTGTTTTTGAAATGAATCTAGATAAGTCCTCGAGTCTAGATGGATTCCAAGCATTCTTCTTTCAAAAATGCTAGGATATATTAGGGGCTAATTTATGGAAATCTATTGAAGCATCTAGGAATGGGGGCTCTCTTCTTACCGAAATCAACCATTCCTTTATTACACTGATTCCCAAAAATTCTGACCTTGAGACCCCAGGGGATTATAGGCCTATTGCCCTTTGTAATATCATTTAGAAAGTTTTTTCCAAGGTCTTAGCGAATAGACTTAAATATATCCTCCCAAAAATAGTCTCATAGGAACAAATGGGATTCATGCCAGGTAGATCTATTCTTGATGGTATTATTACCATCCAAGAAACCATTCATTCTGCATCCTTTAATAAAGAAGCACGTATGTTCATGAAATTGGATATCCAAAAAGCTTATGATATGGTTGATTGGAGGTTCCTGTGCAAAATTTTGGAAGCCTTTGGGTTCTCCCATCAATGGATAAACCTCATTTTCAAAGTTATATCAACCCATAAGATATCCATCCTCATCAACATATCACCTGAAGGTTTTTTTGATACATCCAAGGGCATCCGATAGGGTGATCCTTTATCTCCCTCTCTTTACATCATTATGGCAGAAGCATTTGGGAGAGTAGTGATAGATGCATATAACAAGAAAAGGATCTCAGGAGTCATAGTTACTAATAACATGCCAAACATCACTCATCAACAATTTGTTGATGACACTATACTACCTGGTAAAAGTCCAGTTCAAGAGGCTCTTTGCTTAAAAAATATCATAAAATCATATATGGAAGCCTCTGGTCAAAAAGTCAACAAGCTCAAATATGAAATCTTCTTCATTAACACTAATCCAAATTTAGAACAAAAAATATGTAAGTTAATGGGCTATTAAAAAGGAGCTTTTCCGTGCAAATACCTTGGTATCACCCTCGAGAAAGGAACTAAATCTTGCAAGGTTTGGCAAAATACTTTGGAAAAAATGGATAATTAACTTAGTTGTTGGAAGAACAGATGGTTTACAAAGTCTGGTAAGTTTACTAAGGTTCAATCAATTCTTTCTGCCATTCCTACCTTCCCTCTCTCTTGCCTTCCTCTTTCCAAACTGTACCTCCATAAGTTGGAATAAAAAATGTGCAACTTTCTATGGAGAGACTGTGAAGAGGAAAGGAAATTACCTCTTATCAAATGGGAAAACATTTGTAAACCCAAGGAAATGGGTGGTTTAGGGATAAAAAACCTTCAATGGAAAAATGCTGCCCTTGGGGCAAAACTTATTTGGCATCTCTATCAGGATAGAGACCATAAATGGGCTAAGATTATTTACAATAAATATCTGAAAGCAAAGGAACCCCTTTCAATATTTAGAGTTATTAATCCTCCTAGGGGATCTGAAAGTTGGAATTTCATGATCAATTGCCACCATCTAAGTTGCAAATTCTTAATTTGGGATGTTGGTAAGGGTGAGGAGGCCCTCTTCTAGGAGGATTCCTGGGATGGAAAGCACCCCCTTACCTAGAGCAATTTTCTAGCGGACTTCAAAAATAAGCTTATCAACTTATGGGGTAACAAAGTTAGGGATTATAAGACTCTAGAGTTTTTTGATGGGATTCCAAAATGGATGTGCAAATCTTTGGATGGTATAGGTCTGGATTTGAGTCAGTTAATGCTTTTGAAAAATTACTTAGACAAAGAAAACCAAAGCAAATAGAGAAACGTGATGTATTAATATGGGCAACATCTAAGGATGGCAACTATAATGTTAAAGATGGCTACAGGGTTATTTTAGATTCTCTTGATTTTGAATTAGTAGATATTCCACTTAAGCTTTGTTGGGATTCATCTTGCCTTCCAAAAGCCGATTTCTTTTTATGGTTAGCTACCTAGAACAGGATCCTAACTATGGATAGGTTTTACAAATTTGGTATACAGGGGCCATCTAGATGTGTACTTTGCAAGCAAAATTCTGAAGATGCGGATCACATTCTTTTTAATTGCCCCTTTTCCCAATATTGTTGGGAATGGCTCAAGCACATGCTGGGTTGGTCTACCCCTTTCACAAAGTCTCTGTTGGTTTGATTTTTCACACTTGCAAAAAATTTCTGAAAATTATGGTGAGAAATCATTTGAGTTTTTAGGTTGCCCTAGTTTTGCCCTGTTTCATGTGTTATCAGAGTCTATTGATTTCTCTAGGTTGATCTCCTAAAATAGCCATGAAATTGTCCTAGGTCTGAAATTGATGGCATCCCTTTTGAATTTCTTAGAAGGAGTTGTAAAGTGTTTTAAGTTAGTCCTTTACGTTCTTACGGTGTGAGGTTTCATGTAACAACGAAATGCCTTTTGGTTTTGGTTTTCGTGGCCACGTTTTCTAATACAGCGAAGAGGCGTAAAGGATTTATCATGCTTTGAAAAGCTCTTGTTATGGGCTTACGAGTAAACACCTTGAGCGAAGGAGCGGGGAAGCCTGCAGTGTGATCTATGCATATACATTTCAATGGGTAGGGTAAAGGCGTAAAGCGTGATCTAAAGGGTGCGCGAGGGTATTATGGTGTTACGAGTAAAGGATTTTCGTAAGGACGGAGGCAAGGTTCCATGGTGTTTACGTGTCTACGATTCTTGGGTTTGTGGATGACTGTAAAGCTTTGTTTTAGCAGTAAAGAAATCATGTGGGACCTGTTGTAGTGTCAGAAGGGCCCAGTTGTAGCAAATCAGATGGAGGCACGACATTTATGTCAGATGGGACCATCCCTTGTGGCACATGACTTAAGTTTTTGATTTTACGCCCTTACGCTTGTAAGTTAAGTGTATGAACGAAGAGTTGTTTTTTCCTTTTTCTGTGGATACGGGTCCAGTCTTAGCGTGTAAGTGTAAAGAGGTGAAAAGGAAGATCAAGAAAAAGGGCTTTACGCTTATGCGATAAAAAGAAAATGTGAGACCGCAATAGCAGTTGAGAGGGATCTTTGGTGATATGAATAAAGCTAAGTTGTAAGAGCGGAAGATAAGTCTTGAACCCTTACAGTGTCCCAAGAAATGAAGTAAGCAGAACAACGTAGAGGGAATTTCCAAGGTCTCCACAGATACGTGCATGTAGGAGAGTAAAGGATAGAAGGACGGCTTGAGTGAGGGTTTTACGCTCACATGAGGAATGTTGAATTGTAAGAACGAAGATGTTAGTAGAAAGGTTTTCGATGTTTCGGTGTAAAGGGTTACGTATAAGCGTAAAAGGTAATAAGATAGAGTTAAGGATCTTTACGCTTATACGGAAGAAGCTTAAATCGTAAAAGAAGAAACATACAGTAAAAGGGCTTGAGATCCTACGGGGTAAAAGGTTTCATAGGAACGTAAAAGGGATTTGCAAAATAGTGTAAAAGAATCATTACGTTCCTATGATTAGGGCATTTTGAAGCTTCTCCAAGTGAACGTAGAGATCCATCGAGAGCATTTTCGGCATCACGAAGATTGAAGGTTTGACTCAGCGTAAGAACAAAAGATAGTCATATAAGAAAGAACCTTTGATGTGTCACGAAAGATAAGAAAAAAAGGACAAAATTACTGTAGCCAAGCAAAATAAGGCTTTGAAAAGTACAATTAGAATCCAATTTTGCGACTGATATACCCTGATGGCGACCTGCGATCATAAGTTTTAAAGCTCATGCATCCTAAATTTATTAAAAAGTTTGGCAGATATATAATTAAAACATCAAGGATTTAATTGAATTACCAGCCTCAAGAAGCTTGTTTCTGTGCTGTTCTGAAGTTTTGAAAGCTACAGAGCTCTGTGTATCCTGTGAAATTGCAGAAGAATTTAAAGTATAGTAAAAAAAAACATGGCCGACCAAGAAGTTGAAGAGGTGCACGCAGAAGAATTCGAAGTCAAAGACGAGGATGATGATGTGGTAGAAGTCACACCAGAAGGAACAAGGAAGAAATCTGCTGTCAAAACAGAAAAGAAGACAAGGGTCAAAAAACTGAACAAGCATGCAGAAGACTGGCTAAAACTCCTTCTAGGGTCGTCAAATGCAATTTCTGCAAACGATCATATATTCAGAGACCCTTATGCTTTTGTTCGAGATGCTAAATGCCCTAGAATTATTGGTTATGATCTTTTCATGTACTTTTATTAGAATAGAATAGAGAATGTGCCAGTATGTAACCCATGGAATAGAAATATGGCAAAATTAATTTTTCCAGAAGTGTTTGTTGATGTTGACCTGTTGAAGGCCCTAATAAATTCATACAATCTAGTAACCAAGACTTTCCACAGGCATAATGGGAGTGTATTATGTACATTAGACAGAACTTCTTTTATTGAGGCTTTTGGATTAATGGGACAAATAGATGTACCTATTGACATTGCGGACTTACAAGGAAAATTCGCTAGGAATAAAACCTATTTTGTAAATAATGTCATGCTGCCGCACATTCCTTATAGAGTTAAGAAAGCAGGGTTAATTCCAAAAAAGGTGGGAGACTTTTTACCTTTGAGTAGATTCAAAAATTATTTCAAAAACATAGTGTATGGGTTGCACAAAGTATTGGGAAGTGATGGTGCAAAGGATTGTGTATATAGTTCTCTTTTTCTGATGGCATGCCACATACAAGATCCTTTTCATCATAAGGAGTATGATTATGTGGCCTTTATCATTGACAGTATGCAAATGCAGATTTGTGACGCTAAGAAAGGAGAACTGAAAGACTTCAAGTTCCACCATTATTTATTATTGATGCACCTTATCCTGTATAGCAACATTGGGTACATCAGTGGAGACTTCATTGATCAAACTTTTGATGAATTTGGTGAGTTACCTATGCAACTCTGGACTTGTATTTGGCATAAAGATTTCTTCTATTCAAATGCCCTAGTTTTTTTCAATTTGTTCAGTTCTGTTATTATGAGGCAGCTAGATCATACTTTCTTTAGGGCACCCAATGTTTTGAAGACTCTGCTTAGGCCCTCTTTCTTAGATGAAAAAACAAAATTAGATCATAACTGGGGAAGCATATTTTTGTTTAAAGAATGTACTTTAATAAGAGTTTTTGCA
Source organism: Cupressus sempervirens (assembly GCA_028749045.1). NCBI lineage: Eukaryota > Viridiplantae > Streptophyta > Pinopsida > Cupressales > Cupressaceae > Cupressus > Cupressus sempervirens. The sequence continues at coordinate 413,640,239 of CM053792.1, forward strand.
TGCCCACAACCTCCTCATCTATTGCCTAAATATCTACCCCCTAGATTGGCCATTATTGAATTCTTTTGGCAATTCTTATTGATGAATAAAGAAATGATCCCTCCCTCTCTGCATAAGCCTACTTTTGTATGTAGAACCTTTAAGGTAGGAGACTTTGAAATAGGCAAGAATGCTTTTGAGGAATTGAGTGACTATTTAGGTCAGTATAAATTTGCTACTGGGTCCTATTGGATGTACGATCCTGACAATTAGATTGCAAATGAGGTTAAGGCCATTAGGGGTTTTGTTCTGCCTCTGAGTAAGCCTATCCCTGTAGAGGACCTAATTGCCAACATAGTAGCAACAGGGGAGGCATATGAGTTATTGAGGAAGTATGAAGAAATAAGGAAAGTGGAGAATGCTTTGAAGAGGACCAACCCTAATTATAAGGGTTTTTATACAGAAGTTCCATATCCTAATAATCTGAGGAAAATGATTGAGAATTTTGATCATATTATATTACAAATGCCTCATGAGCCAGAGGGAGAAGAAGCCATTGTAAATAGAGAATCCCCTGAACCAGATACACAATTAGAAATTGATTTAGAAGAAGAGTAGCCATCAACTTCAGCCTGGGTGCCACAAGGAAATAAAAGACAAAAGACAATGCACATCCCTGAAAAGGTGGTAAGCAGAGCTATACAAGTCATGTATGGAAGTAGTGAGTATTTTGCTGATATTAGGAAAAATTATTTTCACCAAAGGGCTACTGAAGCAGGAAAAGCTTCTACTGACATGCAAATTCCAGCATTAAGGTTGGATGATAGGCTCATTCAATCTGAGAAATTCATGGAAGATGATGACTTTATTAAATCATCAGAATTAAAAATTTTTCTCTATAAAATCAAACAAAATGAACTCACATTGAGTATCATGCTAGGAGAAGATCCAGAGAAAAATAAAGAGTTAGTTGAAAAACTATTGGCTTATGACCCTGAAAGTGAAACAATGATTGCTGCAGAAGCTAGGGAATTAGTACATAGGAGTGGCATGATTCTAATACCACATTGGGATATTGAGAAAGCTTTTGTGTTGGACCAAATGAGAAGACAAGATAAGGCCATCAGTTATGAAGCCACTAGCAGTGAAGGCTTTAAAAGAGGGTTAGGTTTTAATGTGGACACTAAAACCCTAGCAGTATGGTTTCATGTCCCCTTTTCAAATAATTAAAAAATAATAATCTTTGCTAAGGCAGGCAGGCCCAAGAAAGTGAAGTTTCGGAAAAAGGGGGTTAATCTTTGAAAACAGTTGGTCTAATAAACGAAAATTATTATTAAAATATGTTTCATTAACCTCTCTTGGATGTGAGTTACGGTTATGACCTCTTTTAAGGGGTTTGGAGGCATTTTGGGCAGATGGCAGAACTTGATTTTTGCTCATTCTTTGTTATTCTTCAGAGGCTGCCAAACTTGTGGAGAAGGAGACCCAAGAACGGGAGTTTGCAGGTTTCCAAGGAGACCCAAGAACAGGAGTTTGCAGGTTTCTAGGAAGGCTAAGGATGGGAGTTTGAAGCCATTCCATGTGCATGCTCATACAGAGTTTGCCTTTGTGCTGAACAATGTAGATTTGTGGGTTTTTGGGTGTATTTTTTGCATGAGTTTGGTGTTTTCAGTTGAGCATTTCATATCAGTTTTGGTTGCTGCTGTATTTTAGAATTTAAGCTGTTAAAATAGAGCTGAATATATGTATTGGGATGTGATTAAACTTCTGAGATAGTTTATTAGTGTTTTTGTGGTGTTTCCGAGCATTTTTGTGTTAATTTCGGGAGCCTGATGAGCATAGTTTTTGTCCTACATTTGTGAGTTGTTGTGTAATGGCTATATAGATCTGGAAATTTGATTTTGTAGGCTGTTATGCTGCTGAAATTTCTGTAAAAATTTCCACTTCTAGATTTATTAATAATAGGTGAAGCTGTGAAGCTTTTGGCACAATTTTTGGCATACCCGATTTGGGGTTTCTTGAGAAATTTGGTGGATCTTTGGGATATTAGTTGTTTGATTTTAAAGATCTGATTTGAGGCTTAAAATATCATGTAACATCAAAAAAGGGACATTTCATATGGCGTGTGGCCCCTAACACCAAGAAGCCTCAAATGATGGATATAGAAGAAACTGCTCAGGGCAATATGATTGTGTGGACATTGGAGAGCACTACTGGGAAGGAAATCTCCAGTTTGGTAAAATATTTTGCTCTTATGAATGAGGAAAAGGTTGATGAAATTGAGGATAAGTTAGCTGCAATGTTCAATGAATGCCTTGATATTAGGAGAACATATGAAGAAGAGCTCAAAATGAGCCATGTACAGAAACAAAGAATAGAGGAGTTGGAGGAAAAAATTAAGATTCTGGAAACAGAAATAAAATCCCTCAAAGAACAGCTCAAGATAGCAGCAGAGGCAAATCATGCACCAAGGGAAGAGGAAGAAAGAAGGCACATAGTAGAAGCAGAGGCCCAAATAGGAGGAATACTGATGGGAACAACAATGTCAGTGCTTGTGATTAGTGTGGAAATAGAAGGTTCCTAGGTTGACAATAATACCAAGAAAAATGTTTTGATGAATGTATTAAATCATAGAATCAACATTCTGAAAAGAATATCTCAGGATACTTATAATACATTCATCAATCTACAATCTACATAACAGGTATGCATGGGTGCAGTTAGATGGCTTGAGCCTATTTTTCAACAGTGGGGACCATATATGCAATTTTTTGATAGGTTGATACCCTTGTTAGCCAAGAAGCCAGATCTCCCAGATAAAGTTATTACTGTGAAGGAGGGTATGGACAAAGTGAAAGAATTATTGTAAATCTTCATAGGGAAGCTGGCAGTAATTCAAAGCAAATTGAAAATGCTAACAAATGGTTTCTATTCTTTGATTCCTTCTGTTATTGATTCCAATGATAAGTTAAAAGATTTTGATGAGTGGTCTAATTCTTTTGATCACATTATAGACTTGCCAAAAGTGGTATCCATTCTTCAAGATGGTATTGATGAATGTCTTTTCAATGAACTAATTGATACCCTTTTCAAGATTGAAACTGAAGTGAATAGGTTTATCATAGAAGGAAGGGTGGTTACTGATGCCAGGTGGCAGAAAACTGTGGATGAATTAACAACAGTTAAGGAATGTGATTGGCCCACTAAAAGAGAAATATTTGTCTAGGAAGAAATCATAGAAATCAAAGCACTACCAATAGGGAGCAGTTAGAGAAAAGGACAAAATTGAAGATTTTATGCTCTAGCTGTCATCTGCCTTCTATTTTATTTGTTTTGTTTTGTTTGTTTAGTTTTTTTTGAAAAAGGGGTAATTTACCCAATTTTTGTAAAAAGGACCCTGTCACTTTGTCTTTAGCCTGAAGCTTGTTGCATCTCACACTATTTAAGTGAGATCCCAAGGCTAAAGAAGGGTCTGAATTCTATTTCTTCTAAGTATTATGCTTAGTCTGGTTTTTGGTCCAAATTTTGAAAGCAAGTTTGTAATGTATTTTTCTGTCAATTCTCTGAGAATACATGAATATAGAATGAGCTGTGTTTCTTTCTGAAGGCCATTCTGAGTCTATTGTAAAAGATATACCATTTTCAAAGGAAATGAATACAAATTATGAACTATCCCCATATCAGTTCTTTCTGAATTTTGTCTCCTTTTAAATACTTAGCTACCTTGATGTTGTATGAGTAAAAGCTTGGGCAATTAAATGCAATCTAGTTAGGTTGTATATCCATTTATCATTGCTGTTAATTCAATGGATTAAATAAAGGCTTTGATGAATGTGATGAGATTTCTTAAGTATTGAAAATGATTTTGAATGATAAATTCTGAGAAGAATTGCTGATAGAATTTGTTGTAATGCAATAAATTAGATCTAAGAATCTGCTATAGACTCTGAAGCCCAATGGATTAGGCACTGATCAAGTTATTTCAGCTGAAGGAGAAATATATTATAAATGGTTATTCAAATGCATCATCAAATCAAATTTTACTTTTATTTCTTGTAGATCTTCAAAGTTGGCCAGCACTTGTCTACATGGAATGTTTTAGCTTCAGTTAGCCATTGTTGTTAAAAACATCTGCAGATCTATAGAAGAATTCTTGGCCATATCTGTTTAATGGGATGTGTTTACCAAGTTAGTAAGAATTGTGTATATGTTTGAGGATCTTGAAATGAGAATCAGAATGAAATTAAGAATAATCCTCATACAGTTGTTCCAGTTTTGAACCATCCCTGGGTACACCCACCCTGGTTTTGCAGAGCCAAAAGAGCAGAAAACCATCTCTGGTTTTGTTGAAGTTGGGTCCAAATACCTTACATATACAATTGTTAATAATAATAGGCTATTCTTTAGATTGTGTATGTACTGTCATTCTGGTATTAAGCATTTTGTCGCTTAGTAATTTTAGTACATTTTAAAACACCAACAGTCTCTACCTAACTTCCTTAAAAGTTGGCCCATGGCTTTGGTTAAGGGTGTTTATAGCAAGCTTTGGAATATCTCTCCATTGATCATGATGTGGGAAATATGGAAGGAAAGGAATTGTCGCATTTTTCAAAATTTAGAACTCAAACTTGAAGAACTAGTTACCAAAATAGAAGCTAGTATTGTGAAAACCACTAACTCTTACCTTAGGAAGGTTTAGCTAGAGTAAGGATCTTTCTCGGGTTGGGATGGGCATATGAAGAAGTATTGGCCAAATTTTATCAATCCTCCCCTGGTTTACATGAAGAAGAGTAAAGAGGCTAGGGGAAATTGTAGATGGGAATCATCGCTAACCAGCTGGGTCAAATTAAATTTTGACGAAGCTGCTCATGGTAATCTTGGTGTACCTAGTGTCGAATGTATCATTAATGATGCAACTAGGTGTTGGATAGCAAAAAAAGCTATGTTGATTAAACCTACTTCTAACAACCTAGCAGAACTTTAAGATCTTCACCAGGGTCTTCAGCTATGTGTCACGTTTAGTCTAAGCAAAGTTATAATTGAAGGAGACTCCCAAATTGTTTTAAATGCTATTAGAAAATGGTCTACACCTAATTGGTTCCTCAATTCCCAATTGGAGGAGGTCCTTGTCTTAATTAACAATCTTGAAGATTATAAGATTTGCCACATCTACAGGGAAGGCAATATGATAGCGGACCAATTAGAAAATTGTAGGGCAGGTGGCGTAAACTCCTTGCTTTTCAATGTTGGTGGATCTTAGTCTATTTAATTTCTCTTGGCTTTAATTCCTTGACTATATCATAGGATTTGTTTCTTCTCACTTTTATTAACTAAACCATATACCTTGTTTTGTATATCTTTCTCTTTGTATGCGTATTCACTATTGGCTATTTGTTTGCTATGTTTATGTTTTTGTCCCATTGTAGTCCTTTTCTAATCTTGTTTAGCTTCGATAGCATTTTTATTAGTATCTTTTATCACATTCTATTCTCCTTTAGTATCATCATTAGGTAGATGGTCTTTTAGTTTAGGCCTTCCTGGGTAACGAGTAATTATGACCTGTTTTAGGATTTTCTTGTGACATGGGCTTTTGCATCTTAGTGACACTTTACGGCTTCCCTCAGATGACATCACGTTAGAAGTGCTTACATTTGCATCTAGATAATTCCAGCTCCTATTTTTGGGTGTCTTTTTCAGCCCTCATTTTCCACCCTACTGTTAAGCATGGATTCAAATATTTACCTGTTTCATGCCTTTGAAAGCCGAACCATGGCATTCTGTGGCCCAGTAAAACTTGAGAGGTGGAATTGAATCCTTTAACCCTATGGTGTTGGGTGATGCGACACGCTCCCCTGCCCACAGGTGGTTAATTATGTGGTGTTCCATGTTCACTAATAGTCATGGCTTTTGGTGCAATGGCAAATGGGCCCCACAATTGGTATCAGAGCCTGGTTTTGGCTTGGTCATGGGTTCAAATCTCCCCGGTGCCTTCCCGACCCGCGTAAGCACCTGGTATGCGCATCGAGGGGGAGATTGTTGGGTGATGCGACGCGCTCCCCTGCCCACAGGTGGTTAATTATGTGGTGTTCCATGTTCACTAATAGTCATGGCTTTTGGTGCAACGGCAAATGGGCCCCACATATGGATGATATGTCCCAAATTACAATTAGCCACACATTAGGAGAAGGATTTTTTGATTATGAGTACACTTGGTGGACCGATAGTGATATCATAGGGTTTTTCATTGGTTGCTTGTTCCGAGCCAAAGTGGAGGCAGGAGATATTATCAGGTTGTGCTGTGATCTCTTTGTGTCGACTTGGCACAAGGGTCTAGAACAAGTAGTGCATAGTATCGATGGAAAGTTCAGAATCCCACTACCAGAAAAATACATGAAGTTGCCCGTGGGTCATCTGGATTTGGAAACCACCTATCATCACCCTTCCTTGGTTATTCATGACAACCTAACATTCTACCACAAGTGGCCTAAAATGGAGGCCATCCTCCATTTTCTTCTCTGATGGCAAGGGATTATTTCTGACAAAAGCAAGGATTGGCCTATCAACTATCTTCATATCTTCAAAGCATATATTCAACTAGGTGTGACATTCAACAACCTCGACTACCTCGACTTATGCATGCCAAATGCAGAAAAAACCAGTAGAGCTAAAGTGGATTTTGAGTTCCCTCCAAATTACTATGTGGAATAGTCGAATGATATCCTAGAAGTGATCATAGTTTTACTAGAAGCAAGGAAGGGGCTTGGTATGATCAATGGTTTTTGTTTAGGGTTAGTATTTTGGGTCGACTAGTAATGAATTATAAATTTTGGTATTGTAAATGCCTAAACTCATAAGCATCTAAATAGGTATCTATATTTTAGATTCCTATTTATAAATCCTGTTATAAATGTCTAAACCCTAAGATTCTCTTTAATATGTGAATAATACTTTATACTTAGTACTCTGGTTTTGGGTTTATTCTCTGCTCTTCTACTGTGGGATCTACTCTTTTGGATTTTTACTAGGTTTCCTTATTTTTTGCTAAATTAGCAATGGTTTAATTTCTTGGAACAGATGTATTAATCTTAAGTAGGGTTTCTCAAATTGGCTTGGATCTTTGTTTCTTCTGGCTCAAATTAAGCTCGATTTTAGATATTTAAATTAAAAGTAGGATTCAGTCTCAAGGTGGAATTCATTTATAGCACAGGGTAGTTCGGGAGTGCTGAGGTAGCCTTGCATTTCCAATTAAAATGGTCTTATCTTGAATGAAGGATTTAAGTGGACTCACATATTTCTGGTTATCTTTAGTAGAATCAAGGATATTTGTGGCCTTTCCTGCAGACTGAATCTAGGCTATTTCTAGTTGTTTAATGGCACTTGGCGAGTTGAATCTAGTCTCACTCTTGTTATTAATAAATTTCATATCGATTAAACGATCTATTTTTTTAATCTGATGATTTGGGGAGTCTATTCCTTACCGTGTTTCAATAAAATTTCATCAGTTTTCAGTTAACTTGAGTGATTTCTCATTTTCTCCATTTTTGAAGGCGTTAGCAGTCTAGTAAATGGTCTTAGATCATTAGATGAAGTGGCTAACTTAGTTTAATCATACATGGTGATGCTCTATCCTTTTGATATTTTATTAACCTGCTGGTATGAATGTTTTGTCATTTTCTCTTCTTGGATTCTCAGGCCACGACAGATCTCTTTATTTAGGCTTTGTAGAGAGTAAGAATTATAATCTAAGCTTATAATTTACTATGGGTTTTTAAGTTTTTTGGGTTTAGCTATGTAGTAGGATCTTAGTATTTATATTAATGGCATTCTTTATTAAAATCATCTAGGACTAATCCCCTATATTGATTTGTTGTTATGATTATAAATTACTAGCTCTTAAATATTTTAACATAATCTCTCCAAAATCCATAGTTGAATGGTTTTTTCTTAATATGATTAACTAACCTCTTCAAGTGACAAGATTGAAAAAAGGAATCTCTCAATTAGGAAGATTGATCAACCAGTAGGTGGATTGACGTAGAATTTAGTTGTATGTGACAGATGTTATGTTAAATACAATAAAATAATGCTATTCACTAGGGGTATGCCCCTGTTCTGATTGTAATTCATTTTTAAGAAAAAAAGTTCATCGGGGTAATGCCCATTTTAAAATGTAATAATATAGGACATTTTTCCCAGGCTAGACTAGAGGTTTTCTTTTTTGTTCTTTCCTACTAGTGCTTGTTTGAACAAAATCAAGCTATTGTAATCTTTTCTTCTATTAATAAAATTTATCAAGGCCTTTAGCCATTTATTGATTTATTAAAAAAAAAAAAAAAAAAACTTCTTTGAGTCAAATGAAAAAATAAAAAATTCAATCAAGCTAATTAAAGAAAAAATGTGGGGAGAAATTATGGCAAATACTGATAGGTTGTGTGACTGGTTTGAATCTCATCAAAGTTTTCTAGTTGTTTGTAGAAGTGTCAAAGAGCATATTGAGAAAGACCTTTTAAAGCTTGAGAAGTCTACAAGATAGATTATACACATAATCAACATACATAGTGATAGGTATTTGGCCAGCCAAGGAGTTCATGACTATGTTAGTGCATTAGTAAAGTAATCATTTGTCATTAAAAAATGCTAGAGTATAAGGGAAGGAGAGGAATATTTGAACTCAATTGGGAGAAAGCTCACCAAGATGGATGGTAGAGAGAAATTAATGATAAGTCTTGGTTTGCCTAAGCCTTTCTCTAGTAATTCATCAACAAAATTAATTGGAAGAGAAGCTTACCAAAAAGAGTTTGAGGCCAAAATTATGTTTGAAGTAGTCAAGTTTCCTTAGGATTCAACTCTTGAAGGCATTTTCAATTGCGTCAAACCATTAGAGAATTTGAATGCACTATTTGATGTAGCATTGCTTTCAAGTAAATCTTCCAAATATGGAAATCTAATGAAGTTAAAGGTCATCTACTATAACATAAAAAAAGTTCAGACTCCAAATCAAGAAAATTCAACATCCTCAAAAAGATAATCGAATCTTCAATCATAACATAAGACATCCATTAGGCATTAGATTATGTAAAACTTGTAAAGTAATTTTAATCATCTTTGTAGTGTTTACTTTATTTTTATTTTTTAATTTTTTGCTATGATTTTAAAATTTGAACTTTGTTTCTTGAACATGATAAACGTAGCAGAATCCAAATGCTATTTTGTTCAATAGGCCTATCAAATGCAAAGGCAAAAATAATTTTGATATTGAATTTGATGCTACTTTAATACTCTTCCCATGAGGCAAAATGATTTGAAGCTATTGTTGCTCCCTTATTTATGTATTTATATAGAAGGAAATTCAAGGTCATTTGCTAAATGTAATGGTTGTAAATTTAGTACTTTTAACTCATGATTACAAAATTAGGTATTCAAATTTAACTTTAGCAAATTGAATTCATTGAGTTTTATTAATTATAATGTGTAAAAAAAGTAATGATAATCAATATGAATTTAATCATTTGAACTGCTATATTTTCATAAAAATCATCAAGGATTGTAGCATAACAACATATCATATGAGCATAATAATACAAATTTAAAAAATAGTAATGCTAAAATTTGAATGAAATTTGATTCATGGCATCATCTAACATAAAATATACATGTTTGTTTAACATTGAGCATTTACAAAATGATATAACTTATTATGCACGATAGATTAATCATGATTATATTTAGAGAGTACTGTCCATAATGTAAACTGTAGTAATTACTAATAAGTAATAAATTCAGAATTGACACATCATACCATAATTGTTAAACTTTCTGAATCCTCTCATCATCCATATTTGGATCTGTTGCCATCAAGTTCAAACAATTCATCATTCTCCATGTTTTCTCCAATCTGCATATCTTTGCTTGCCTGATAGTGATCCTCAGCTTTGACATCAATGCTACCAATACTAGTACCACTACTTTATTTAGTAATATCATGTTTGAAACATTGCCCAAACCTCTTCTTTGGCATTTCTTCATCCACAATTTTAGTGCCCTTTCTTAAGAAAAAGTATTGACTTCATATCTGGATGTATACAACCTCAAACACTTTTCCAAATTCTTGTCTAGTTTATTTCTTACCTTTGACTTTAGGAATCTTAAAGCACTAAAAACTCTCTCATCCTCCACAAATGCCAATATCATGGTCAAACATAATTCAACAAGCTTGAATTTTTTTGATATTGAATCTTGCAACACTTCGCTCTGAGCTTGATTTCTCCAAAGTTTGGTTACTGATCCTTCTTCTCTAGGGTTCTGCATAAGATCAAATTGTTCCTTCATTGTACTAGAAAAATGATGAGACTTCTCGCTCAAATGAAATTCATCTAGAACTCCATTTATAATTACCCCATTGATTTGTTTATTTTTGCAAAATTGGTCTATCAAAACCAATAACTTATGTCCAAAATCTTTAGGACTTTTAAACTCTAATAATGGGGAAACACAATACACATTGATTCATGTAATTTGTGTTGAGTCAATATTTTTATAATTTCCAACGAAAGATTATAAGAAATATCCTTCACAAAATTCATTGCAGACTCAATAATCTATTCAAACACTTCCTTTGTAATAGTTAATTTTGGCTGCATGGGTTTCTTTCCCTTTCTCATGGACACAAGCCTTCCATAGTAGTGCATTGGTATCTCAAAACCTTGTATATTGGCACATAATTCCCCCTTTGCATCAATCTTTAAAAATTTATCAAGGTTGTCCAAATCCATGATTCTCATCCACCCTGAAAGTATTTCATCCACATAAAATGAATTTGGATTTCTATAGAGATTATTAGGGGCCACACATGTAATTTTATGCTACGTATTTTATTCTACAATATAAGTAAATATTTTTTGGATCTTCTTCATTATATTTCACATTTCCTCTATCATGTGGAGAATGACTGCTAACATTAAGAGTTTCTCTACATTACTTAACCTTTCAAGTAGCTCACCATATTTCTATTGACCACCCTGATTGTCACGAGTTGAGTCCATTATACCAATAAATGATGGATATTAAAAAAAACTTGATGATCTGGTCCATCTAAAGAGATCCATCTCGTGCCATTATCCTTAAGTAGCTCTCTCCCATTAGTTAATCCCTTGAAAGATTGTAAAGTTTCTTGAATCATTTAAGACTTTGACAAAAGTGCCTATAGATCTCGTTGATTAAAACTTCAACTTTGTATATTTCTGGATAGTTGTTGACAATTCCAAAAGCTAGACTCATTCTGTGGGCCATGCAGTGAATGCCAACAATGTAAGGTGCAAGACAAAAATTTAAATTTGTGAAAAGACCATTCTTGTGGCCTTGCATTACTAAAGCTCCATTTGCTTCAACACACACCAACTTTTGGACAATTTTCATTTCATCCATACCTCCATATTCAATTAGAGAACTCTTTACTAGTTCAAATATGTTTTTCATTATTGAATTATCCTTCATTTTAACAACAAGTAGTAGATTGGGTTCACAAAAAAAATTGTGTATAGTATATACATGCATGCATACCCAAGAAGTATTGTCTATTGCTATCACCTCATCTAAAGATAATGTAATGAAATTTGACTCTTTAATTTTTTCTTTGATATTTTCCTTTTCAACCTCAACAAGACAACTTTCATTCCCATCTATTGTTTACTAACTAGAGTCTCCTCAAATAATAAAAAACTTTCACAAAGTGTAATAAACCACTCAATGATGAGTAATCTATCATGGCACACCCTTTTCTCAAAATATAGAAGGCATCACTTAACTAAAGAACTTTTCCCATTTCTTGAACTTCCATTGCTTTTCCAAGAAAAAATTCAATGGAGCCCTTTACTTTAGTAGGCTTTGTCTATATTTTCTCTTGAAATTCTAAGTTTTCTACATTGTTAACATGTTGACATCCCTCCTTGATTTTCCATCTTTTCACTGATTTTTCTACTCCATCTATGATTTTCTTCTCACAAAATTTACCCATATGTTTTTCTATGGTGTTAGTTTTTAGTTGCAACCTCTTTTCCTTTTTATTTATCCTTGTGCATATCATACATCTACATTCTACTAGAGGCTCAGCTTCTTTTGGATTGGGTATAGGTTCAATGCCCATTCTATCTAAAAATTCTTGATCAATAGATCCCAGTTTTGATCTTTTTTGGATTTCACATCAGTTTTTGCATTGCATTTCCTTTTTCCCTTTCCTAGTTGTGCACCATCTATATCTTTGGAATTATCATCCAAGTCTATTATATTATTCTGGCTACTCTGGGTATTGATGTAAAGATCTTGGCTACTTTGGGTATTTACTTGAATATCTTCTTCAAGTTCATCATGATTATATATATTTTGTTTTCCAACTTATTCAATATGTGCTAGTGGAACTGGAGATGATAGTGGTTGAGAATCTTGTAAATGCACTTCTGATGTTGTAGCTTCCTAATTTTTGCCACTAAAACATGATAACAAGGTTTTTCAAGTGCACTTGGCTAGCCTTTCTTGACTTCCACCACATGTAGGACTCTTACACTTGTTCATGTTCAACATCTTCCAAGAAATATAGGATTCCATAATATTCAAGTTGTTCAAAAAGTGACAGTCGACTATAGTCTATTAAATATATTTATCTAAATAGTATTCATTGGTTATATGACCTATACTATAAAATATAGATGTCCTAAGCCTCCTTGGTTACTGCATGACTTGGTGGTACTGGTCATTGGTCGGGCAGTTGATAACTGATCACTAACAGTCTAACTTGCATCTACTAAATAAGAACAAACTAAAATTATAGAGAATAGAGACATAGGGGTTTGAGTTACTCACCTTTGGCTAAAATACAATCGTGGCACTCATGACTCTCTTGAAAATGATCTCAATAATATGATAAGTTGAGGCTTCACTATTAATTGGAATTGAGACAACCTACTAATCTCTAGATGTATTTATACAACTCTTTTTTGGTGAATTTCATGGGAATATTATAGTGCATAAAAAATATTTGGTAAGGTCTGCATAATAAAAACATGTATTCTAGAATTTCCAAGGCGAATATGGTTCGTCCGTTATATGGCCATGCATAATATAGTTGGTGAAATTGAATTAGTGTGTGACACATGTCCACATATTTGGGGGGTGAATGTTTTCCCTCTCCTAAAATATTTTTTAAAACCAAGGGAAAATTGAGGCCATCCAAAAAGTTGTGCTCTAGATTTTGTAGGTGAACATGTTTAATTTTCTATGTGCAAAAAATATTTCCAATTGACTATTTCATTTCAAAAGGAGATTTGATGGCATAAATCTTATGGAAATGGGTTCGGGGGTTTGACTTATTTTTGGTAAACTTGGGGTGACATACCATACCACATATGCAAAAAAAACTTGCCAAATTGACATTGGTTGATGAGCACAGTTTGCCAATAAAGTGAACCTTGCCTGTGCATTGAAATTAGAAGTGAAATCATCAGAATTTTTAGTAATTTCACTTGAAATAAAATGAAAAATTGTCAAAATTTTACAACACATTTTCCCAAAATTAAAATGAAAATAATCATAGATTTAAAGGAAAAAGGTCAAAAGGTGGTTTCTACTTAATTCATAGAAAAATTCATTAAAAGTAATTATTTCGATCAAAGCTTAACCAATATGCCTTGCCATTAAATAATCATCCTCTAAATTCAAAAAATTGTAAGACGATATAAGTGTACAACCACTCACGATTCTCAAACATGCTATTCCAACTAAAATAAAACTAATATAAAGTAAAGTCAGGTATTTTTGTCAAGATGGGTGATTTTTTATCCAATGTACTTTATAGATATTGTGAATGATCATTGGAAAATAAAAAAATAGACAAATAAGTATCTTGTGCAATCAATTTGAAGAAAATTCAAATATTTAGATAAAAATGGTCAAATATCTCATTAGAAGAGATGTAAAGAAACTATTTTCAAGCATTAGCAACATTCAATGCAATACAAAGAATGAATTCATTATTAAGGGATCAAACTTGTGCAAGATGAGTTCTTTAAACTATGAATCATTAGATAGGTGAGGAAAATTGAGTCCATGGTTACAACTAGTTTTTAGAAAAATGAGAGGAAAAATTACACAAAATAATAAATAAAAATGGTAATCACAGCTTGTAGGAACATACCTTCAAAATTGGGGAAATATGTCAAATTATTCAATCAACATTGAGAATAGAATATGTATGAAATTAGAAAACTAGATTCAAGACATTTAGCTTGTTCAATGAAATGTGATTTATTTTTGTTGGAAATGATTGAAATGATCATAAGAAAAGTTGTTGGAATAATATATGGAACTGGTAAAGAATGTCCTCAATCATTGTTTTGTCATTGATGTCAAACTTGCTACTTGTAGGAATGACAATTGCTTTAGTGATCCAAATACTATCAATTAGTTGATTGTCAAGGAGGAGGCAATCAATAAGATGTAACTAGAACACCTAGAGAAAGGTTGAAGTTATGATGTTGTAATGAAGAACAAGGATCAGCTAAGCCATTGATGAAAAAGTGTATTTGATGGAATACTATAAGAAACAAAGAATGGGCACACTGAAACATATCAAAGATTCAAGGTTTTAGCTAAGTCTTTTGTAAAGCTCAAACTAAGTTCATTAGAGAGAAGGAGCCGAGCAAGCTAGTAAGAGCCGAGAAAATTCTTAGTTAATGCCGAGTAAACTTTAGATGCAGAGTGACACAGAGTTAACCAAGTGCCGAGCAGAACCAAGTGCCGAGCAGAATCAAGTGCCGAGCAGAACCAAGTGCCGAGCATAGTCAAGTGCCGAGCAGAATCAAGTGTCGAGTAAAACCAAGTGCCAAGCAGAATCAAGTGCTAAGCAGAACCAAGTGCCGAGCAGAACCAAGTGCCGAGCAGAACCAATTGCTGAGCAAGTATAGGTGCCGAAGAATACAGAGGTGCCGAGCACCAGTAACTCAATAATGCCGAGTTGCTGCATTATTTAGGAAATCAAAGATTCGCCAGATCTAAGCCAACAAGGTTGTTATCTAGAAATTTGTGAATTAAAAGGAAGATAATAATGATGAGCTGGTGGCACGGAACACCATGTAGAACATTTTTATTTTAAGGATACAATTGGCAAAGTTTCTAGAAGAAAACAAGATATGGGGTAGATACATTGTATCCTACGTAATCCATTTTGAAACCCTAAAATTGGAGAGGGAGAATTGAGTGGCAAAAGGAAAATTAGACTCCTATTTAAGAAGACATAAGTTAATGAAGAATGAAGGGAAAGTGAAAGAGAGAGGTGGTCAAGCATAAAAGCATGAAGTGCTGTAGAATGTGCTAAGGAGAAGAAAGCACGCGAACTTTGTTTGGATAGATGACCACAAGGATGATTGCATTGGCAGAATGAGTAAGAAGACTCAAGGAGACGAAGCTTGAGAGGGAGACAAGCAGTCAAAGCTGAAGTGGTTGAAGCCAAGCATAAGGATTGAATTAAAAGTATGATCTGAAATCTGCAAAGTATGTTGTAAGTTATATCAGATCAAAAGACCATTATCATTACTTTCTAGCAATTGTAACAGTAAGTCTAAATCCTATGGACTTAGGTTGGTTTAATAGCCATTAGATAAATCCTTTAACAGGGTGACATTCCAAGTGAATGTTCTAAAGACCTTTAACCAGGCCCATTCCTAACAATTTGGTGAAATCCTTTAACAGGGTCACATTTAATAGTGTGTTGTAAGCCTTTAACAAGGCAGGCTTTTAACAGGGCATCACTTCAGAAGAGTGAAAATCAAGTAGCATGTTACTGGTGGTTTTTCCCAAATTGGGTTTCCACGTAAATCATTGTGTCATGTGTTGATTTTGATGTTTTGTCATTGCATATTGATTTACAGTAACTTGCTTATATGATTGATTTAAGTATTGGATGGATGAAAAGTATATGGATTCATTAAAAGTAGTAAAAAGGTATTAATAGGGAATTTTGGACCCTAAATAACTGATTCACCCCCCTCTCAGTTATTCTAAAGAATTCTAAAAATTTTAAGTAGAGAAATTTGAATGACGTGCTTGACAAAATGAGCCATTTTCATAAATTTCTATATTAATCATATTTTTAAATGTGTGTCAAAAATTTGATATTATCTAAAGAAGTAACATGTAGTGATGCAAAATATTTTAAAAAATGGCCACATGATTTTATATGTGTTGCAGTTTTATAGAAGAGTTGGTTGAAAGCCATTATTAAGAATAACTACAAAGAATGATGTTTTAAAATTGTATTAATAAAAAAAAGTGTTGTGTAGAGTATTACGCTATTGGATTATTTGGAAATAGAAATTATGGAGGTGTTAATGCAATTGTAAATGTTGCTAATATTTCAAACTTTCACATCAGAAAAATAACTTTTGACATGTCTTTATTATAAGTTTCAAATGGTATTTTTGTAAGTTTGACAAAGTTTTCTTGCAAGAATTTAGCATGCAAGTTACAATCAAGAGTTATATATTAAGTTTTAATTATGCATTATAAGAAAGGATGGTATGTGAAAGTTATGGTTGTTGCACATTTGTTATAGTGGGAAGTGTTGTTGATTGAATTGGCACATACAAAAACTGTCAGGTGGCACTTGTTGCATAACAACTGGTATGGAGATCAATACACTTTTTTATTTTCAATCTTACTATAGCTTGTGATCAGAATTTTTTTTTCATTAGATGTGTTAATTTTTTTTTGAATTTAGGAAATAGCATCAAATATAAAAATTTAAGCTTAGGTATTTTTTATTACTTGTATATTGGAGGAACAAAAAATTATTGGTGGATTCATCATCAAGTTTGTTGGTACCCAATATACACCCAGTGATTAAAATTTTTAGTGTGGAATCTTGAACCTATTTGAACTAAGGTTCAAAGAAGTTTGAAGTGGTTCCATTTATTTGAAGCAAGTTCATATAGCTTATTCAAAGTCAAGTTGATTCCAAGTCCAACAAGTTTCATACTGCAAGGGTTCTAGTGATTTCACTTCTAAAGTAAAAGTTTAGGGGTTCACCTTGTCAATTTTGTAATGCAGTTTAGTGCTTTGAGGATTAAGGTTTATATTGATTCCATCATTGATTAAGATCTTGAAGTTCATACATTTGGAGGTGCATGCCAATGTTCAGTTCCCAGGTTCATATAATTCGAGGTTTAGATTTTGAGTTCATGTTCAAAGTTTAAGTTTGCACACCCAAAGTCAAACTCCAAATTCAAATGTCTACCATTATCAATTTGAAATATGAGTTCAGAGGAGATGCAGGTTCAGAAGTTCAAGACAACTATTTAGGAAATTCAAAAGTGTAGTTTTAATTTCAAAGAGTAATCCATGAACTCATAGAATGTCAAACTCACCAGTTTCAATTTTTTGTCCCTTGATTGGTCTTATGACAAAAACTCACAAATAGTATCATCAATAGAGATTCCATTATCTTCCAAAGACGAGGTATAAGGTTCATAAATGATAGATGATAAATTTAGCCTCATAAAGATTTCCAAGTTTCTCCAAAGGCTTTGAGTCAGTGTGCTAATTAGATGCCTACACAATCACAAAGATTTTTGAAATCACCCAAATGATGATATACTTTGTCTTTCCCAACAAAATCAAAATTGAAGTGTATAGGGATGGATAGATAGGATGATGTGGAGCAGTTGTGTTTGAGGGTGAAATTCTTGTACCCCCATGGCTAGACGAAGATCCTTTCATTCTCTTAGAATATAATTTGATGAACATGTATCTAAAGCATATCAATTATTTGACAGAATAACACTTATGGATCCAAAAGCAATATATAGCCATGAAGAAACATGGATTTTTTTAAGAACATGTTCAATTAGAACAAACCAGGGATGTATGTATTATGCTCAGTGAGATGCCATGTGTTAGATGTGACTCCACATAGCAATGGTGTCTAGATATGCCAATTGTTCGACTAAATGCTTGTGAGAAGAGAATGGCATATAGATATGAAAAATGGAGCCATCATGTTTCATTTGGAATTTAGTGATTGGGATGCACTTGGCATGATAGAAGTGTTAGATGGGAAAATCCATTCAAGGAATATTGATGAAACACATTGAAGGTGGGGGTGTGCATCCTGCTAGGTTTTGTTTTTATTTGGGTATGGATAACACCAATGATTCTTATCTAGAATGTCCACAAATAGAGAATCTATGATTAAAATGATGGTCCCCACATGGCTAGTGATGGGTAGTGGCCCCAAAATCAAGATATTCTTTTTTTAGTTGTGATGAGTTGAGTATCACTAAGTTGAAGGCATCCACATCATTGGAGAGACCAAATACGAAGTCCAAGAAGCTGATATACAGGATTGTCAATAATGTTTTATAACATTCTTGGATATGAATTATAGGAATTGCTATCAATGATGAAAGTTGTTTGGTAGATTGTTGACTCAACAAGTAGTAGAGATTCAGATCGAGCATGATGAATTGACTACAGGTGGGCTGATAGAGTTTTGGAACCCAATAAGAAAGCAACTTTGATAATGTGAAATGTTACATATGAGAAAAAGCTGAATGCAACTAGAAGTTGTGGGAGCCTGAGGAATGTGGTAAAGAGAAGATGTGGTATTGATAAGCAATGGCATGTTGGAATATTCAAATATGGAAAGAATACTTATGAGAGGGGGGGGGGGGGGTGAATCAGAAGTATCACACTTTAACCAATAAAACTTTTAACTGAAAGTAAATTGCATGCATGTAAATACATCAAGTAAACATGAAACTAAGACATGCATTAACAACACATAACACTAGAATTTGGTAACCCAGAAACCCTCTAGAAATAAGAAGGTAAAACTGGGGTGGGGATGATACCCACAAAAATTACTGCAGTAATATTATTCAACCACTTCTGATGGTCTGCCCTATTAAAGGCTTTACACTGTGTCAATAGTGACTTGGTTAAAGGATTTACAAACACTTAACATGAAGTGTCACCCTGTTAAAGGATTTAATCACCTTTTGATAAGGATCTACAAATAGTTGTTAAGCCAACCTATCTACATAGGATTTCCTTTCTAATACAATGATAAGAGAGTATTAGGTATTATAAACCTGATAGTTTACAATCTTTGATTGCTGAATGCAGGCACTTGTTCTAGCTCTTTCTCTGATTTTGATCCTCTGAGATCTGATTTTTGTTCGTCTACTTTGCTTTGTTCTGATCAACTGAATATTGAATTGCTGCTCTTACTCTCTATGTTTCCTTTCATTGAATTCCACTATGTTTTCCCCTTAACACTATTCTCCTTCTCTCATCATTATTACAGTGGAACTTTCATCTTCCTTAAAAAGACTTCGAAGACTTAGGGTTAGATATGGATCTACGATCCACATTGAATCTCAGTTTCCTGCTCAATACTTGCCTTTTGCTGATTGGTTGCATGCCTTTCCAATTTTCCAATTGGATGCATGCAGATTGCATAGGAAATATAAAGGATTCATTCTTATCTCTAGATCTTTCGAGATTTACCTTATGTCGGCTACAAAAATGGTTTACATCATAGTTTGTACAATTACAAACTCTTATGCTCGTATTCTGAGTTACTCGGCCCATGAAGCATTACTGATGCTCAGCACATGCTGTTTCCTGGATAGCTCGACACCTAAACAAAATTGTATCACTCGACACCTTATGTTACTTGGCACTTGATATTACTTGGCACTTGATATCACTCAACACTTGATATCACTTGGCACTTGATATCACTCGGCACTTGATATCACTGGATTGCTCAGCACATGACTGTGACTCGACTCCTACTCTTTGCTCGGCATGTATAGTGAAAAATGGTTAAGTGTATTGACACTCAGCTACCAAAATTATTCTTTAAACCAACATGGCATGTGTGGGTGAACATAGAAAGTGTAGATATTCCTTTAATTAGGTGTCATCATTTATTTCATAACCAAAATATAAATTTGGACACTCTATCCATTCTATATTAAAAAAAATGTAATGCGATAGTGTATTATAATATATTTTCTTTTTCTAAATTAAACATTACACATGTAAGGGATAGAAATATAAGAAGACAAGGGGCAAAAGAAGGATTTTCAAGAATTAGTTATTATAGCTAATGAACTGCGTTAGAAAAATGAGAGCTTATATAAATGATAGAGAGCCAAGGAAGATGGGTTCCAATTTTTTTGGAGTTTTTTTCTAGTTCTTCCAAGGGAGAGAAAGCAGACTTTGGGGTTGTCAAAGAGCAGAGCTTTTATTTTTTTGGATTTTGTGTTAGTAAAAGGGGGAAATTTTGATTTTAAATGTAATGTAAGGGAGGGAAATTCTATTTTCTTCTAGATGGTGATTTTGATGCAAATATGTAATGAGATCTGTATAATCTTTTACATTTTAGAGAAGGGGGATTTGGGAGATAATTGCACACCAAAACTTTGAGTTTGGGTAGTTTTCTTTCCACTAATTGTTATCTTTGTATAACTTTCAATTATCTCTAAATGCATTTAGTGTTGCTATTTTTTGAATACATTTTGATATCAAGATATCTTTGAAGCTTTGATTCTTCACTTTCTTAGGAGGATGGAAGATTTATTCCTTATTTTCATTCATTCTATTATGTAAAATCTGGAAAAATGAACTTCATGTCATTTATCTTCTTTTAGCTACTTAGTTTTTCCACATCTATTTCGTGTTTATGGATAGATGTTTGTAAACCTTTTGTGCTTTCTAGTCAAAAGCATCCATTTTTGTATTGATATGAATTCATTATAAATCATAGACGGGGAGCTGTACCCAGATAAATTTAGAGGGCACTTACACTTTTCAATAGAAAAGTGATCCAACTATTAGTGCATATTTAGTTTTCCTATCTGGGCTTTTGGGGTTAATTTTCATTTATTTCTTTGGAGGACAATCTATTCACTAACACATTTTTAGTGACTCTACTAGGGATTTAGAAATGAAGATCAATATTAATATTTGTTTTCTCACTTTTTTGATTATCTCCATGTGTAGGAGATTCACGATTCTATAAAGACCATGCCAAATATAAAAGTCATGAGTGTTGGAAACACAAATGGGAAATGTATACTTCTTGGGGGGGTGGTGAATTAGAAGTACTAATCTTTAACCATTAAAACTTCTAAGTATAAAACAATGCATGCATAAACATATTGAAATAACATATAAAGTAAATGCATCCACATAAACACTTGACACTAGATGTGATTACCCATAAACTCTCTAATGAGAAGGTAAAACTAGGGTGGGGATGACACCCATAATTCTTCACTACTACGACAATGAAGTTCACCTGTTAAGGACATAGTTTGACCATTTTCATGATCTGCCCAGTGAAAGGCCTGCCTTATTAAAGGCTTACAAAGGATTGTTAGATCCCACCCTATTAAAGGATTTTAACACCTTGTTAAAAGCGTGCTTGGCTAAAGGACTTTAGAACACTCACTTGGAATGTCACCATGTTAAAGAATTTTACAATGACTATTAAATCAACCTTAGTTCAAAGGATTTCATCTTGCTGATACAGTTATTAGAAAGTATAGTAGAATTTTTGATCTGACTACTTACAATCTGGTATTGCTAATTTCAAATCTCAATTCAATCAATCTTGATCCTTTTTGATCTGATATGAAATTGTTGTATCCTCTATCCTCTGTTCAACAAACTAATTATGTAATTCTATCCTTCTTCTAAGTCACCTTGAAGCTAATCAATTACCCCTTCCATTTCCTTCAAATCTTCACTAGTATCACCTCCTCACATACATTCTCTAATACTCACTCTAAATTATGGGGCTTTGTCTCCCTTTAAACATACTTTGGTGGCTTAGGGTTAGGTATGAATCTACGATTGAGATTCATTCATTTTTCCTGCTCAATTCCTTCCATTTTTCTGATTGGTTGCATGTTGATCGCATAGGGAATCCAAATAGATTTGATCTTATCTTCAAAACTTCGAGATCTATCCATAAGTAAGCTCAAAAATGGTTTGCATAGTTGTTTGCGCCATCACAAACGACTAGGTCCATTCTGTGTTACTTGGCACTTGACAATATTGATTCTTGACACTTACTATAATTTTGTCTTGCTCGACACTTGAACTTTCTTGGCATCAACTATTCACTCGACACTTGAACTTCCTCGGCACATGAATGACTCGACACTCATTGCAACTCAACATCTATACATATTATACTCGACATTTGTTACTAGCTCAGCATGAACTTAGTAAACACCTTAAGTGTGTTGATACTCAATTGTCAAAACCAATCTGAGATCAACAATCTCCCCCTTTGATATGAGTGGAAAAAATACTTAACTACACATAACAAATCTGATTTCCTTGAGTATAATATACATACAGTTCGACATATGTACAAAACTTCAAAATTTTCAAAATTTTGTAATGAACTATATACCTCAAAATTTTGTAACTCCCCCTGAGTTAATGTGTCTTTTGTCATGCCCAAAATACATGGGCAAAAGCACATCAATTTTTTTAAAAAAGAGAATAATTAAACTTACTAGGTTCACTAGGGTATAAGAGATTGATATGCCAGTTGAAATAAATCAACTCACTCAAAACATAATTGTCATCTAGGAAGATTAACCATTTAAAACATTATTGAGAAAAATATTAATGAATGATATATAGTATTAATTCTAAGATTGATCGGGCGGAGTATAAGTCGAATTGTTTTCTAGCATAGAAATCAAGAACTAATTTCTACTATATCATGTAATATAATAATCCCAACTATAATTAAATTTATTCTAAAACTAAATCATTTAAAATTTAAGAATTATTCTAGAATAATAATAACATTAATTATATAACTAAAATTGAATGAATGAAATCTAAACTAAAACATACTAAGACAATTGATATTTAAAACATTTATACTAACCAAACTTATACTAACATAACTTATGAATCTAATATTTATTACAACTAAACTTTAACTAAAAATAAATATTAAAACAATCAACACAAAAACAACTAACTAAATTAGAAACTCATTACAAATCTAATTAATACTACAACAAATTCTAATATCTAACCAATACTAACACTACATTATAATACTAACAACTTAATTGTTATCACTAACTTAACCCTATACTAAACTAAAACTAATCCTAACATTAAATCTAACTAAATCTTAAACTAAAATAAATTTAAAAAAAAAACATAATACTAAACTAAACTTACTTAAATTAACTCAAACATAAAACATACCTACCACTAACCCCCCCTATACTATACCCTACACCCTACACCCCCATGCGCTTATTCCTAAAACCATGAGCTTCCCAAGGGCTTGATCAAGTAAGAGGTGCTCTGCCCAAGTGTACTAAGCACTGACACAAACTTACAAAGTGATGTGCTGACCATGATAAAAGCAAAGGGAAATTTGAAATAAGAATATTACAGTCTCCAAAGGACATAAGAAATTTAGTGCATCCTCCCAAGAGATTGACTAATGCAAACAAGGATTGGGAAGTACAGGGTGATGTCACCCTAAGTCATGTGCTTGACTTTGTTTACAACTTCTCCCATGCCCTTCCAAGAGCTGGCGCCAAGGGAATAACGAGTAGTTAATGCAAAAAGTTTCTTTGGTAGAAGATAGATATTTAGGATATTAAATTATATAAGTTATTAACTTATGCAATTTCTTGTTATTATATACATATATTTTTTTATATCTAATTTTAAATTTAAGAATATTCTCAAGAATATTATTTGTTGCAATGTGACATTTAATCCCAAGGCCATACAAAATCCAGAGGGCTTTTGCTCTAGGAATGTATTATTATTTTTTGTGTCATTTTTCTAAGTGTTGAAATTTTTAAGAACAAAATGCATAAATATAAATATTTGTCTAAGTATGAATATCAATTTTATCCATTATTCAAAGGAGGATATATATATATATATAATGCTATTGAAATTTTGCTAAAACATAGTTAAGCCAAAAATTGAATAACTTCTTTAAACAACATCGCAAGATTTATTTTTGATTTCAATAACCACGAAAATGAATCTACGTTCACCACATAATTTTCGTCTCAACATATATGAAAATTGAATTTTTCCTATAACATCATCATCATTTCATCTTATTTTTGATATGCACCCATATAACTGAAAAATACAAAAATCTCATGAGAAGCAATAATACTCAATCATTATTTTATTGCTAACCTGATTCAAAGGCTCAGTTGGGAAAGAACCAGGAAGAAAACCTGGTGTCGTTTCCATTACAACAAAGTTTTTAAATACATTTTACATAGGACTCCCATCTCGAAATTACAACAATCAAATAAATTTCTTTCATGACCCTTATCAAGGGATCCATATCATTTTCTGCAATACATTGCTAAGATTGTGGAGGGAATGAAATCTGCCCAGGTGACAAATGAACAGAACAAGGAGACAAAATCAACATTCATATCCATACTAGGTTTTCACAGCAAGATTCAACATTGAATCAAAACTAGGGAAACGTGGATTTTTCCAATAGGAGATGTTAGAAACAACACCAAATTAGGTGCCCAATTAGGGCTATAATTCAAGAACTTCCGTTCTTCCATTTTTAAATGCCAAAACTCATACGTGGTTTGTGCTGACAGGTAGGGGCCCATAACACCCTACCATCTCTCCCTCTTCTTGTCTTGAGAAGAGACTCTACTCTGTTGGAGTCCAACTAAATACCTTTCCCGAAATTGGCCACTTTTGTCCTATCCAAGGGTGAGTAATGCCAAAACACCCATACAAGAAAACTTCGAAATTCAAAAAAAAACATGAAAGAAAAGCATTCAACAAACATGGTTTCAATCCTTCCCAAGCATACCCAACATACATACAAGCATATGAAAAAGAACAACATAATACATAAGCATAAACCAAGCATGAAACATCATGAACAACATGAACAACAAGAACAAGGAGATGAAGAAACTCCTACCTTCACAAAGAGGTTATGGTAAAAATGAACAATTTTGAGAAGAGCTTTTCCTTCCTTGCCTTCAATCTTCCAAGACTCCCCTCTAAAAGTATAGATTGGGTAACAACCAAAACTACTCCAAAAAGGGCCTCTAAATAAGATCCAAACTCAACCACCAAAAAGGGCAATAACTTCCTCCACTCACCTAAAAATCTAGAAGTTCCTAACTCAACCAATCCTAAGGTTAACCTCCAAGTGGAGTTGTGGTTATCCAACTCATGGTAACAACTTTCAATTTTCGCACAAAGGCAAAAATAGACTTTTTGAGTGACCTCAAAAGTCAACAAAAGGGGCTTAGGGGGTGGAAAATGTCCCCAACCCATACCCATACCCCTTGGGTATAAAAATTTCATGATTTAAGGCCTAAGGTATATATTTGGGACCAAACAAAAGCTAGAAATATTTAGGATCATCTAACAACTACAAAAAGCAGATTAAGCAATAATCCAAATTAGGGGTAACTAAACTCAATTAAGAAACAAATTAGCAAGAAGGGTCACTGACTTAGTCTGACTTAGGTCCAAAGGTTACACAAATAACCCTAATTAGCATTCTGGAATGCATAAGGAATTCACGAGTGTCAAGTGACACTATAAGAACATAGTTACGAAACATTAACATTTATTGATCACGGAAAGATACATTCATATATCTCACAATACAATTAAGTAATGAACAACAAGGTTTCCACGAATGGCACATAGGGATCAGTTTCGTTCCTCCGTCAGGTTCCTTGGCTAAAATATCCTGCACACTCATTGCACACATCAGTAGTCCCATAAAATCACATGCACATATGTATATAAGTATTAGAGAATCACATAAATTAAAACATAAATCTTTCAATCAATCAGGGTTTCTTTCGTCCTACTCATATTCTTAATCATTACAATTTCATAATCAAAGTGTTAATCCTGCATTTACTTATTTCATTAACATGCATATTCATAAAACATTAAATGACAGACTCAAATATCTGAAAGTAAACATCACACAACATGAAATAATATAACATGTTCAAGTATCTGATAATGTCTTGACATCTCGAGTCGTGAGTATCAAAATAATAATAATGTATCACTATGCTACGATGGGTCAGAGCGAGGCCTCACATCTTTTTTGTATCCAAAACCTCTCTGAGTAGATTTGCCTCTTGTTGATACTGTTTGTCTTCAATCATTCTTATACTCTTTAACTGATATGCCCTATTTGTGCTTTTTTGGTATTTACTCTATCTTTGTTTGCTCTTCTCTCTATTTACTTTTATCTCCCCTTTCACATGTCTCTGCCTTGCATATTTGTCTCCCCTTGGCTTTTATTTATCTCCTCCTTATGTTTATCTCCCCCTTTTTAACACTTATGTCAAAGGGTCTATACACTAAGTGTGTATTTATATAGAAAATTCTTATTTACTTCCATTACAATCTTTAGAGTAGCATCACAATTTTCTATTGCAACATCTAAGGATTTGATTTGGATGGATGTTTCTACTGCAAGATGAACTAAGCCCTCCAAATTTGAAAGGTTAGGATATTTCTTTAGCATTGTTTAAGCATAGGCTAGTTCCTTCTATAGTATTTCCATGTGACAGGTTAGGGAAGCTTTCATGTGGACTAGCTTGGCTCTTGTGTTAGCCTCTTCTGTTGTTAATAAAACTAGTTCCTTTTGTGTGTGAAGCATTTAATGAAAGTGCTTCTCACCTTGAGTTGGATTTTGAGGCAGTTGTATACTTGAAATCTTCAAATTTCTTTCCAGACTTAGAATCCTATGGCTCATTTCTTGTGTGAAGAGTGTGGGGTCACACAAAAATTTGTGTACAATGAGAATATATTTTCAAGTACTTCACTTTTTCAATCTTTGTAGCCAACTGTACTTGTGATAGTGCTATTCCACTAGATATCTTCTCATTTAATTTTCATTGAAATTTCTTTTTAGACTATTCCATGAGTTTTACATTGGTTTCCTAGTCTTCATTTGTCACCTACTCAACAATTTCTAATAATTGTTCTAATATAGGCTTAGTTTCATCAGGTTTTTGCAAGTTGAAGGCATCTAAAAAGATGTCTTAGATATCATGAAGTGCTTGCCTTTGCTTATACTTCTTCTTAAGTATCTCTTGATTCTTCTTTCTTTTCAATGCCTCTTGCATGATATTGATCTGCTCTAAGTTCATGGTTGCATGATCATATTTTGGTATAACTATTTCTTCATCTAGTATTGGGTCTCTATAGTGAAGTACTCTTGCAACCTTTGTTGAGCTCAAGCCTAGTGTAGAAATTTGAAGTCGCATTACATTAGTGCTCGGTTCCTGAAGGACTTTGGTAGGAGTGCTAGTTGTTGGTAGATTAACCAATGTTTGTATGGCTTCCTACTCCTTTTCCTTTGGAATGTCCTTGTCTTATTTTGATCTTCCTTGATCAATTGTGATAAATTGTGGTGCACCTTGTGTTTGTGCATTAGGTACAAAAGCATATGTCTATCCTACTTGTTCCTTTGTGGGATCCTTTGCAGTCTGAGTCTATTGTTCAATCATAACAACTTTTATTGTGGTGTCAACCTTTGCTAATGTATCCTCTGATGTTTGCACTAGAGGTTAACCACTAGTAGCTGTAGGGATGATAGAAGGTGGTTCTTGTGTATTCACCTTATCCCTAGTTATGTTAGCTACTAGTTTTTGTAGCTCATCCACAATAACCAATACTAAATTATCACACAATTTAGCTTGTAATGTGGGTTGGTCAAGGATCTTCTTCAAATCCTTTGCAGTTAATGGATTAATATTTTGAGCTAAGCTGTTAGGAACATCTTTCACATTTATTGTGTCTACAAGTGTGTTTGTGTCATGTGGAGGGCTTAATGGTGGCAATTGTGTGTCTTACACACTTTGTTTTGTTTGCTACTCCTCAACTATTTCCATTTCATCCTTTTTTTGTTGTGCCTCCTCCACTATGTTATCTCCCTTTTCTTTCTCAGTTTCTCCTTCCTTATCATCATCCTCACCTCTCCACTATTCCTTCCCTCAAAGGGATCCTCTTCTCCTTCCTCGATAGTAGTCAAGCCATATATCAACTTCCACATTTGAGTGGATTTCTTTACAACATCTTCAATCTTGTTTTGAAGAATGCTGGAGGCTCTATATTTGGGTGCAAATTTGCTACCATATTTCTTATTTTCCTTTGTGATTTTCCCTTTTTCAATTCTAACATCACTTGTGCCAATGTAGATTCTCTTATTTCCTTTTCCATATTTAGGCAATAGTGCCATTTATTCTCAACAATTGAATACAAATCTTTGGGCATTGTATTATCAAATTCAAGAGGTGTGTTCTTGAATTTTTCCATCATGGCATACATTGATTCTTCTAACATATTCTGGTCTTCTCTAATAAGTTTATTAAATTCAATATTTTTCAATCTTGTTAAGTTTGCATTATCCCTAACATTATCACAAATTTTTGCAATATCAAACTTGGGAGCATGACGTACCACTCTAAATTGGCTTGTGTCTTCCGACTTGGTCCTTTCATCATCTGACTCTAGTTGTGCTTTTCTTCTTAGTTTCTTTTGCACAAGACCTTGTTGTTTAGTAGCATTTTTCTTTTCCTTTACTTGCTCCTTTACCTTTTGAGTGGTGGCCCTTATGCTAGCTCTCGTAGTTGGAGCAGTAGGCTTTACAAGACTTGGTTTTGCAATTTCCTTCCTTTTGGATGAGTTGTAGGCTGTGTCTTAGCCTTCCTCTTCTTTAGTTCTTATTTGGCTAGTGCTTCCTTGGCTCATTCCTCCTTGGTACCTTCTTCTTCTACATCTTCACCCATGACTAAGGTTAGGGAAAGAGGTTCTTGGCCTTGCTCTTCTTCTTCCTCTTCTTCTTCTTCATCATCATCTTCATCTTCAGCATCTTCTCCAAATTTTGCCCTTAGCTTTCTCACAATTTTATCTTTCTTTTTCAGAGTTGAGGCTATTTTCAACTCCATTTCAACCTTTGATTTGACAACATTAAATTACCAAATTTTTTAGCTATCTTATCAACTTCTTCTGGTAGCTAATGCTGCATCAATGTTGATCTCATATCCCAAAGGCCTTAGCTATCTTACTCTAGTCACTACAGCCTAGATGAAGGTGTAGTCAATATCCACAAGAAAGAAAATATCATTGTAGTATTTATCCACAATGGAAATAGGAATTCTCAGCCTTTGCTTCATTGAATGCTTGAAATCTTCAAAGTAACTAGTCATCACTGACTGAAAATTGTCTCCCATTTGCTCAATATACTCATTAATTTGCATAGCAACAAACCTATTGGTCTTCCATCCTACTCTAACAAAAGATGGGAATTTATTTTTAACGTAGAAAAATATGCATATCAATATGGAACCAAACTTACGTTGAGCACTTTTAGACTTCCTTATTGCTCCTAAGTTTTGCATTATTTGCTACAACTATAGTTCTGCAAGATCATAAGTATGATCTTTCTTAACTATCTTGTAGCCTACATCAACTACTATAAAAGGAACACTATTCAATAAACTTGACTAATAGAATTTATGTGATATAACCCTCACTACAAATTCAAGAAGTGGATCTTTGATAGTATCAATTGTTATTCCACGTTTGTTCCATTTTGCCCCAGTATTTTTCCCAATTACATCTTTTGAGTTGCTCCTCAGGGTCTTGGGCCAATCTAGGGTTGGGTATCCTATAACCCTATGTACAATCCTCTTTGAAATTTTTATGGGTCCACCTTCCAGCCATAGACATCCGTCATGTATTCTGCTTAGAACAATCTTGATCCACTCAGTTTTGAAGATAGTTGGAAAATCTAGGGCATGGGTTAAGCCCTTCCTCTTTATGATTTTGGACTCTTCCTTTAACACTCCACTTTCACATAATTTATCATATGCCTAACATATTTCCATGTCTTGAATTCCTTCGACCTTATAGTTATAACATTTTCTCACATCTTGTACCATTATGACCTTGGGTGGAATAACTGATAACACACCTGCTGGATTATTCTTGTATGCAACTTTTGGTATGGATCTAAAATTTGGTTGCTTTACCTCATTACTGACTAGTTGAACTTCAAATGGTTCCTTATCCTCTATATTCTTATAATTTGAGGCCATTTTTCAAACTAGGGTTTTAACAAATATGTAAACTACATAGCTCGACAGATAAAGAATACCTTGAAATCGATGATTTGATGCTCGATGTTCACTTTGATTCATGCAAATGCTTCATTCTTGCTTTTCAATCACTTCTTTTCTTTGCTTGCTCCTACTCTATTGTTTGAAATGACAAAAAAAGTATGAAATTTGTCCTTATAGCCTTTCAAAATATATCATTTATTGCATGGTGCATGTACAACTATAAACTCAGCTCCAATGCAATTTCTATTTCACTCGGCATCCATTGGTTTTCTTATCACTCGACAACTATAAGAACTACCCTTATTTGGCTTCTATAGAAACTTCCTTCACTTGACAGCTATAACTGACTCGACTTCAACTGGCTTTGGCTGACAACTCAACACATACTAGGATTTAACTTCGCAATTGAAGAGAACTTTTCACACTTGGTAGTAAGATGAAAAATTAAAGATTTAACTATGGAATTTACTTATTATCTTGCATATTTCTTCATACTAATATATCCTTTTTAGTACTATCTTATTTTGGAACTAATGTATGATAAAGCATTTTAAATATCAGTCACACATACCTCCTTTTGGTTAGTTTGATGAGATGTGATCAATTGACCTATTAGGTGAAGTGATCCCTTCATTTGATGTGTTGCATCCATCTTTCTTCCTCCATGTTTTGTTCATCTCTCCTCTTATGTGCTCAACATCTACCTTGCATTTCCCTTTGTTGAACTCTGACTTAGGTGCCTTTGTCCTTGTTGGGCAATGCTTGCTGATATGACTAGTCTTCAAATAGCTAAAACATGTAGTTTGACTCAACCATCTATTGTAGCTACCATTGAAGTGTGTTCTTATGCAATTCTCAGGGATGTGTCCATACTCTTGAAAATAATGACAACTATGTCTTGTATTGTAATCCTAGTTATAGCTTCTTACCTTTATTGATTTTTTTGATGACCATGTGGACTTGGATCTACATTCAAAGGCTTTGTGTCAAAAATTCTAACAATTGTAGTAGCATCCTTCAAATTTCAGTGCATGCATGGTTCTGGTTCTGCATTCATGTGCCTGATGACCTTGTTTGTTGCACTTGTGACAATGAGTCATGTTTTTAGGCTTAGAATTCTATCTAGTATTCTTTCTTTTGAAAATATTAGCTATATATCCTTTCTTTCCATAGTGATGACAAGTAGGTTTAGAATTCTTACCTTTATTGTTTCTTTCCTCAGTAGCTTTGGATGATTCTCCTTCTTCAGTGCTTATGTAGCCCAATATTGATGTGTCTTTACTAGATCTAGGGGATTTTAGTAGTTTCTTAAAGTACTTAATGGATTCATTTGGCTTGTTGAAACTTTCAACAAACTCATTTTCTCTTTTTAGGTCATTCTACAACTTCAATGTAGTTATCTCAATGTCCTTGCCATTCAACTCATGATGAGCATTCATCATTTGGCTTAGGGTGTCTAATTGCATATTTGAGATCCTAGATAACTCAACTAATTTTTCTTCCAATATATTTGCCAAAATTCTTTTGTCTTCTTCAATCATGGCCTTGTCTTCTATAGCTTTCTTCTTTTTCTCAGTCACTTCACATAGCAGTATAGCTTGTGATTCTTGTTCCAACTTGAGATTTTTGATTTCCTCAGCTTGTGCTTTGTTCTTGTCCATGAGATTTGCAATTGTTGCATCAAATTCATAGGAGTTACCATTTTTAAATAACTTTGTGGTGTTAATCTCTTTGTATTGAGTGTCATTTTCTACCATAGCAATCTCTTTTTGTCTCTTCAACAAACTTCTCAAGGCATCTTTGGCTTCATTCAGTTGTAGTAAGAGATATATTTCAATCTCCCGATTCTCAATGGTCTTTCCCAACTTGTAAACCTCCATTTCAAGATCTTTTCTTCAAGCTGCAAGGCTTCTCCTAATGAGAACTCAACTCTGGTACCAATTATTGGAAATACAAATAGGAAATGTATACTTCTGAGGGGGTGGGGGTCAATCAAAAGTACTAATATTTAACCAATAAAACTTCTAACTATAAAACAATGCATGTATAAACATATTGAAATAACATGTAAAGTAAATGCATCCACATAAACACTTGACACCAGATGTGATTACCTAGAAACCCTCTAATGAGAAGGTAAAATTAGGGTGGGGATGACACCCACAATTCTTCACTACTGCAGTAATAAAGTTCACCTATTAAGGTTACATATTTTGACCATTTTCATGATTTTCCCTATGAAAGGTCTACCTTGTTAAAGGCTTACAAAGGATTGTTAGATACCACCTTGTTAAAGGATTTTAACACCCTATTAAAAGTGTGCCTAGCTAAAGGACTTTAGAAAACTCACTTGGAATATCACCTTGTTAAAGGATTTTACAATGATTGTTAAATCAACCTTAGTTCAAAGGATTTCATCCTGCTGATACAATTATTAGAAAGTATAGTAGAATTTTTGATCTAACTACTTAGAATCTAGTATTGCTAATTTCAGATCTCAATTCAGTCCATCTTGATCCTTTCTAATCTGATATGAAATTCCTATATCCTTGATCCTCTATTCTACAATTTTGTCCTTCTTCTAAGTCACCTTGCAACTAATCAATTCATCCCTTTCATTTCCTTTAAATCTTTGCTAGTATCACCTCCTTGCATACATTCTGTAATACTCTCTCTAAATTATGGGGCTTCATCTCCCTTTAAAAAGACTTTGGTGGCTTAGGATTAGGTATGAATATATGATTGAGATTCATTCATTTTTCTTTCTCAATTCCTTCCATTTTTCATATTGGTTGCATGTTGATCGCATAGGGAATCCAAATAGATTTGATCTTATCTTCAAAACTTCAAGATCTATCCATAAGTTAGCTCAAAAATGGTTTACATAGTTGTTTGTGCCATAACAAACAACTAGGTCCATTCTGTGTTACTTGGCACTTGACAATACTAATGTTCAACACTTACTATAATTCTATCTTGCTCAACACTTGAACTTGCTTGGCATCAACTATTCACTCAACACTTGAACTTCTTTGGCACATGAGTGACTTGACACCCATTGCAACTTGACATCTATACATATTATACTCGATATCTATTACTAGCTCGACATGAACTTAGTAAATATCTTAAGTGTGTTGATACTCAATTGTCAAAACCAATTTGAGATCAACAATGAGAAGATCAAGGCCAAACCCTTCTCTCTTGGAACTTTATCAAATGGATGATAAAGTATTACGCAAAATTGTGCACAACTATAAAGAAAGCATTTTTGAGCTATCCAAAATAATATAAGTTTTGAAGATGATGTTGCATTTTGGCTATTGTGGAGAAGCCTTTGTGCCAAATTCCACAAGTTGAAAGAGTTTGAAGAAAAGAACAAAATGCTACAAATATATCATAAAAGAGTATCGCAATTAAGTGAAGAGTTAAAGGTTGATGAAGAAGAAGCTCCAGTTATCTCATTTCCATCTTTCTACTTCAATCACCTTGTCATGAATGACCGAGAAGTCCAACCAGAGTTAACCCAGTCTCATGTTGATCTAGTTTCAACAGATGAGAGTATATGTGACAATAATAGAAGAAGGGTAAGAAATAATGATGAAATCTTTGCTCAAGTTCCCTTTTCAACTCATGTAGAAAGCTTCACATGTGAGGGTCATGATGGCCATCTTTTTCTTAAAGATTCTATTAATATGCTTTCTAGCAATGCCTTACCAGAAGATGAGTCTTTAAAAGTCACGAAAGATTGTGAGAATAGTGACTCTTTGTATATGAATGTTGAAAAAGATCCCATTCTGGAATCCTTTCACTTTGGAAATAATGTAGCAGTAGATTTTATAATTAATGCTAACTTTAAAAATGACGCTAAATTTTGTCTTAAAAGGGATTCTGTTGTGATCGAATATTTGGCCAAAGGGCTGAATCTGGAAACAAAATTGGAGTAAGAGGCCTTATTTCAAGAAATGTTATGGCCTAAAGAAGATCAAACAAGGGTAGATAAAGACTCTAAAGTTGAAAGAGAAAACCATGGTAGTAGTGACAATGTAGATAAAGAAGAGTTGTCAGTTAAAGAGGAATAATCTCTAGTAACATCATCCTACTTCACCCCTCACAACCATTCTGTTCTTGTTGACCATGATGCAACTTAGGAAAACATAGATAAAGGTGCTCTTGAATCCTTTTTCTCTCCATATTTTGAAAGTTTCAAATTTGAAACTGATCATAGTCATCTCATTTTAGAAGTTCCTATTTGTCAAAAAATTGACAACAACATGCTACCAGAGTATCAATCTTTCACTTTTAACGAAATGGATGAAAATGATATTAGTCATCTTTCTTTAGAGAGTTTTGTTTGTAAGAAGATTTAGAATAACCTACAGTCTAACACTGAATCTTGTACTTTCATGGAAAATAAAGGCGATCTCTCATATTTAAAAATTTGTAATCAACCCATGGAAATATCTGGTCCATTTGAGGGTGAAGTCTATAATAATGACAAAGTGAAGGTACATATAGAAAAGCTTCCTTCTCATGCTAAAAATTTGTTTGAAGAAATAGGTGCTGAAGTTAACACTCAACCCATAGATTACCCAACTGAAACATGGAGAGGAACACTCCTTGATCAAGAAGAAGAAATCATAAGTGAGTTCTTATTGTCTCTTCAACCAGAAGACCTCTATCAAGTTAGCCCATTTGATGATAATCTAATTCTTCATAGAGATGAGGTAAATATGCCTTTGGATGAAAAAAAAACTTTGATAATATGAAATGTTACATGTGAGAAAAAGATGAATGCAAACTAGAAGTTGTGGGAGCCTGAGGAATGTGGTAAAGAGAAGATGTGGTATCAATAAACAATGGCATGTGTGGGTGAACATAGAAAGTGCATATATTCCTTTAATTAGGTGTCATTGTTTATTTCATAACCAAAATATAAATTTGGACACTCTATCCATTCTATATTAAAATAAAATGTAATGCGATAGTGTATTACAATAGATTTTTTTAATGAATTAAACATTACACATGTAAAGGATAGAAATATAAGAAGACAAGGGGAGAAAGAAGGTTTTTCAAGAATCAATTATTATAATTTTTAGAGTAAATAATTAATTAATTATTAATTATTTATTCTATTACTTAAGCTTACTTAGGTAAATGCACGTAGTTAATAGTTGTAGTGATGAGTTGTTGACAACATAGGAGTTTGTTCTCTTCTAGCATGTTCCACCTTTTTGTGCAAGAGTGCTTAGTTGTCAACCTTATCTTCCACCACTTCCTAGCTTATTATACAAGCTTCCTTAAAGCCTTTATATTTGGTCTCTCTCACATTGTAAATCCATCCATTCACATAGAAATTTCATTTTCCTATTGTGAAATATTTTCTCTTGCATTGTTTGCTTCAAGCTCTTGCTCCTTCAGTTTCTCTTCAGCAAGCTATTTGCATGCAGGTGATCTTGGTGAGCTATGGAGTTGGATTTTATCAACTTCTACATGGTATCAGAGCCTCCCTACTGCTTCTTGGTTAGAAAGATTTTTGTAAGCCGTGATTCAGCGACACAAACCCTAGTTTGTTTGTGATTTTTTCTTCAATCGGGAGGTAGAGCATTTTTCAGTATTTGGAGAAAAAGAAGAAAGAGGGTTTGACGTAACAAATCTAACATTTTTTGGGCTTTTTTCTTTGTTTTTTGGAGGTGCGATAGCGGTGATTCAGAAAAAATAATTACAAAGGTGTTTTTCAAACAACAATATCTCCCTCATTCAGACTTGTTTTTTCGAGCAATTTCTTTTGTTTTGGGGTAGAATTTCATGATCTACACATTGGTGTAGGTGGTTTGAGATCTCTATTCTTGAATTTTTTTGCAACTCACAATTCTCAATTTTTGCCACTTCAAATGCTTAGTACGGGCTCATTTGGACACATAATTAGGTTCCATTTTTTTTGAATCTATATATTTTTTGCTCTACTTTCTAGATCTACAATTAGATTATAAGTTCTATAGAAAAAAATACTGCTTTCAAAAATAGGCCCTAAATTGGCCATTGTAATCGCATTAAGTAAAGACTGCCCAATTTATACATTATGGGGGGGGGGGGGGGGGGGGGGGAGCATTTTCCTTTCTATACTTTACTTTAGAATAGACCCTTCTACTTCTATCTTCCCTCTCAATGCTAGATCCATCTATAACCCATCTTACACCACACAACTATCACACTTGGAAGGCACAAATGATTAGGCTTCTCATGTCAAGGGGTTTATGGTCATGTTTAGATGAGAATCAACCTATTCTTACACACCCTTTTGAGGTTCTTTAGCATAGGAATAAAATGAATGAGGCCATGAGATTGATTGCACTGAATATTTCAAACAATCTACTATTTCACCTGGATGGTTTGACCATTCCATGGGCTTATTGGCTCAAATTTTAGACTGTGTTTGGCATAGTGAATGAGTTCTGGGCACTTTAGCTTGATGTAGAGTTGACTTCTTTGACACTTGATAACTTTCCCACCATTGAGGACTTCTTGATGAAATTCAAATCTTTGCGTAAAATTTTGCAGGGATGTGGGAAAACCAATATAGATGATTAGTGTATCTTTTTGACATTCTCAAAGTTGAGGGGATAATATCAGATCTTCTCTTCTACTTTCTACTCCACTATGGATGCCTTGGGTGATATACACATGATGCTTTCATTTGAGATATTTTGTGATTGGTTAACTCGTGAATAGTCCAAGATCAACCAGATGGATTCACTTTCAGTTTAACAGTTAGAAGCATTGCTTGTCAAGGATACATAGGAGCAAAAGTTGAGGTAGATGTTAGATCCCTCTTTTACTGGTTCATCATCTTCTAAGAAGAAGGAGAAAAAGAAGGCTGAGACTCCTACCTGTTCCTATTGTTAAAAGGTATCTCATGATGAGGCACATTATTTTTAGAAGAGATTTGATGTCTATGAGAAAAAAAATTGCAGATTTGCAAGCTCTTCTTGAGAAGAACATTGTTTCTTCTCCACCCTCTTCTACCTCATAGGGGTTTTCCTTTCAGTCTTCTTCCACATCTTCACCATATACATTAGATCTTGGAAAGGGTCATGCATTACAAGATTTCATTCAATCTCCTTCACAGGTTCATTGGATACTGGATTCAGGTGCTTCTCACCATATGACATCTTCTCATGATGTCTTCTCTACTCTTGAGGCTTCTCCCATTCCTCATATTTGCATGGGGAATAACACTACCCTACTAGTCTGCAGGAAAGGTTTAGTTAGCATCCAAGATGGTATATTCAATGATATATTGTATGTTCCATCTTTGTCTGCCAACCTTCTCTCTATTTCTTAGATTACATGTAGTGGATCAGGGAAGATAGTTGAGTTCATTGCCGATTCAATCTTCATTTGAGATTGTGCAACAGGAGGTCTTATTGCTACAAGGGCCATTGATCCTTCCACTCGTCTCTACACCTTCTTGCACTTTGGTCCACCATCTCCATTGTCAAAGCACACTTCTTCTCTTTTGTAGGAGAATCATGTGGTGCAATCAGGATACTTGAACCTTTGTATTGTTCTTGAGATCCCTATTTTCACTTCCACACCACATCTAGTTGAGGGCCTTTCTCTTATGTAGGATTCTTCTTTTTCTCTACTTGATCCTCCAACTTCATTCATTGAGACTCTAGGTGCACTTGTTGCAGATACTACAACAAAAATTCATGATAGTTTCATCACACCTGCCTTGGGGATTCCGTTATTGGATCCTCATACTTTTTCATTTGGGCATCAGCTAGGCCTTTCAATTTCCCCTCTCATTCAGGGGTTTCCTTGTTATGTGCCCTTGTTCTTTTTGCATTGGAGTTTCATTGGTTTGATCATTTTTATAGGAGCTCCATCATTCTTGGGGGGCTTTGGTGTCTATTCTCATGGGGGAGGGGGGGCTGGTTGTACTTATGGTTTTGAGAGAGTCTCTTGAAACGTTTCTGATGGAAGTTGTCCTTGGGGGGTCTTGTTGAGGCCTTCCTTCCTTCCTTCATTTTTTTAGCATGTTTGTACTTACCTCTTTTTGGGGGAGGGTTTTCCTCATGAGGTTTTCCCTCTTTCCCTATTTTCAAAGGTTGCATTTCTTGCATTGTACATGGGTGCCTAACATGGCCTCGTTGCTGGGACCCATTCTACATTTTCTCTTAGTTTTGTGAGCTTAAGGCATTCTCCTAAGTTGCACTTAAAGGGGGGTGATAGAGTAAATAATTAATTAATAATTAATTATTTATTCTATTACTTAAGCTTACTTAGGTAAATACATGTAGTTAATAGTTGTAGTGATGAGTTGTTGACAACATAGGAGTTTGTTCCCTTCTAGCATGTTCTACCTTTTTGTGGAAGAGTGCTTAGTTGTCAACCTTATCTTCTACCACTTTCTAGCTTATTCTACAAGCTTCCTTGAGGAATTTATATTCAATCTCTCTATCATTGTAAATCCATCCATTCACATAGCAATTTCATTTTCCTATTGTGAAATATTTTCTCTTGCATTGTTTGCTTCAAGCTTTTGCTCCTTCGGTTTCTCTTCAGCAAGCTATTTGCATGTAGGTGATCTTGGCAAGCTATGGAGTTAGATTTTATCAACTCCTACAATAACTGATGAACCTTGTCAGAAAAATGAGAGCTTATATAAATCATAGAGAGCCAAGGAAGAGGGGTTCCAATTTTTTTGCAGTTTTTTCCAGTTCTTTCAAGGGAGAGAAAGTAGACTTTGGGGCTGTAGAAGAGCATATCTTTTATTTTTCTAGACTTTGTATTAGTAAAAGGGGGAAATTTTGATTTTAAATATAATGTAAGGGAGGGAATTTTGTTTTCTTCTAGATGGTGGTTTTGATGCAAATATGTAATGAGATATGTATAATCTTTTACATTTTAGAGAAAGGAGATTTGGGAGATAATTGCACACCAAGACTTCAAGTTTGGGCAATTTTATTTCCACTAATTGTTATTTGTGTAACTTTCAATTTTCTCTAAATGCATTTAGCGTTTCTATTTTTTGAATCCATTTTGATATCAAAATATCTTTGAAGCTTTGATTCTTCACTTTCTTAGGAGGATGGAAGATTTATTCCCATTTTTGTTCTTTCTGTTATGTAAAATTTGGATCAATGAACTTCATGTCATTTATTTTCTTTTAGTTACTTAGTTTTTCTGCATCTATTTCATGTTTATGGATAAATGATTGTAGACATTTTGTGCTTTCTGGTCAAAAGTATCAATTTTTGTATTGCTATGAATTCATTATAAATCATACACAAGGAGTTGTACCCAAATAAATTTAGAGGGCACTTATGCTTTTCAATAACAAAGTGACCCAACTGTTAGTGCATATTTAGTCTTCCTATCTAGGCTTTTGAGGTTGATTTGTATTTATTTCTTTGGAGGGCAATTTTTTCACTAAAAAAGTTCATTGATGAAAGTGGATAGGATTGATTTGATTGTAGGTGAACCTCTTGGCCCACTATGCATTACATTCTCAAGCAAGAGTAGTGGTGTACTGGTCATTTTTGGTGTAGTAAGGATTTTTTTGAGGCTTGCACAGGTATTTCCATGTATTTTAGGAATTGTGAACTACAAGAGAGAAGTGCGTTAAACAATATAATTGCTGAACTCTAAGGTTTGAGTGGTAAATAAATTGGTTTTATATTTGTGATAGGATCCTACTATAGGAGCATCAGATGAGAATTCTCCATCTTTAGCATGTAGTTGAAGTTGTGTTGGCTCTTGATAATAAGATGCTACAAGGATGCCTATGTTCATGATTGAATAAGTACTTGTAGAGTGGATCAATTGGGAAATGGTTTTATCTAGTGTAAGTCTTTTTTGCTTGTGAACTCTATTGATTTTGTCAATTATTTATTTTGAACTTAGCTGAAGACATCAATCAACATCCCCTCCATATTGTGCATTTTTATTTATCATGAATTGGTAAATTCTCACACTTGAACCAAATAACAGTCGAGGAAAAAATGTATCAATTAATTTATTGTTGATTCTCATTGTTATAGTCATTTTCCCATTACTATCATTGTGATCAACATGTGCAATTTATATTTTTGATTCAATTGTTGCATTATTTTTAAAGTAGTTTCATATGCAAGAATTTGTAGATTGTGTTCTACAGATTTCAATGATGCTAAATGCTTGAGGGATTTCTAATCTTGACTTGTAATGAAACAAATTATTTTAGTTTGTATACTACTAGAAAGGTATTTAAGGGTAAAATGAGAATGCAAAGATAATTAAAAAATCCAACAATAAAGTAAAGATATGTAAGAGAAATTAATATAATTGAATAAAATATAAGAAATTTATTTTAGAAGTTTTGAAAATTACTTTCCTTTTATGCTCTTGATCATTGTTTGAACGAGTTGCATTGTTAGGGAGGTTGTCCTAGTGAAAAGATTCCATTTGTCAACTACAAAAGATTGTATGAGATATTATAATACATTTATGTATAATGTCAAGTAGTAATTATTTATAATTCTGGTAGAAACATAAATTGAAAAGAATTTCTACTAAAGCCCACAAAGTAGCATGAGAGGTGAGCATGTAGGTTGTGACCAATTGTTGGTTACCCTAAAATTCACCACCATGGATCAAGTGGATTCTTCTCTACCACTAATTTGGAAATGGAAATAAATAACCAAGAAATTAAATTAAAATAGCTTCTTATGAAACTTATTTAGTTCTAAAACTAGTGGGAATAATCTCAAAATATACCTAAAGACACTCAGAAAATAATCTTAAGCAATTGGTTTCAACAAGAATCTTGGAACATTTGATCTACCAAATTAGACAATAGAGGAAATAGTCAAGAAATATTTACAAATATATTTTCAAAATAATCTACCAAATTAGAAAATAGAGGAAATAGTCAAGAAAGATTGACAAAAATATTTTCAAAATAATATGTTTTTTAATGAACAAGCATATCATAAATCAAATATGGGTTAATGCACGAGTATAATCCAACTAAAAAAAGAGGAATGTCAGTACCAACAATCAAGCTAATTGTATACACCAGATATCAAAATGATAAACCATTTCCAAGGACCCAAAAAATAAAGCATTGCATAATCATGCAAAAATATGCATTCAAAATTATTGAAAGCAACATTCTATAGTTAGCATTGAAGCTAATGAAGCCATGCCATCCATGAAAAGATGCAAGTTGGTAGCTAAAACCAAACTAAATATATTTGAAATTATAGCTCTACATAATTTTAGAGGCCTTTAAAACACTGAAAGAAAAAGAGGACATTCACTGTCAATACACCCTTTGGAAATTGCAAAGAACTTGACCCTTCCATGGCATACTGGCAGCCAATAAAAGCATACTTTTAGACTTCTCATAGAAAGAATGATAGATAGTAGACAAAATCAAGGTCGATACAGTAAAGGTCATAAATTATAATAATTTGAAAGATGTAACAAACATATAACCTCTAAAAGAAATATAAGCATTAGGTTTATCCAATAAACCATTTGAATATTTAAATTAGTGAAAAATAAACTTCTCATTTGTTGCATGTAAGCTGATTGAGGTAATATTATGAGACCCCTTAAAAAAAAGGTAGTGTTGAAAACCCAACTAATATGTACCACATTTCTAGTTTTAAAAATGATATTCTCAAAAAGAGAAAAACACGTTGTTTACGTACATGACATTAAAAGACATAGCTCTATCCAACACAAGTGAAACTAAGAAATTAGTGTTTATCTAGGCTTGTATGGGAATAATAAAATTGTTGTCAAAAAAGCTTGTACCCTTGCCTAAAGTTTTACCTAAAGGTAACATTGTGAAACATGGAAACAATCTCCAATTTGTGGGACTTGAACTATGAGATTGAGTCTCCGAAGAAGGCCGACTTCCTTACTATCAGGGTGCATCTTACTACTCTTTGAGAGGAAAAGGGAGAAGGAATGCATGAAATAAAACTATCTAATCTAATCTAAATGGGGTGATGCACCAAAATAGCTTGTTCAATCATATCTCTACCTAACAATGCACTATTCATCAATACTTCAAAATATAGTAATTCAACCTTTGTCTTAATCAAACAATTACACACAGATCATAAACCAAATGAAATGCCACAAAGAAGCAAATTCACTCTATAACATTCAAGGGCAAGTGTAGATATAATTATACAAATTGAAGAATGAAAAAAAAACACCAATAGAGGTAAGAAGATTTTGCACTAATATTGATGGGAGAATGAGGTAAAGTAGAAAACTACATTCACTCATAGACAAAAGGAAATTACAATAGAAGAGTATAGAATACTGTTGTTATAGAATCAGAGAAAATCCTAAGAAGGATTACAAAATTTGCTTTTATAATGCAAGCATAACTCAAATAGATTATACCTTAAGGAAAAGCACAACAAATGCAATTAAGGTTTTAGAGAACAATAACTACAAATTTGGAAAATATCTGATCATGGTACAAATCCAGATGTAGGAAAATCATACCAATCACCAAAGAAATAGTCATGAGAAGATAGAAATAATGACCATTAATGATTTTACTCAGTAGATGGATAACTAGGTGGTGAAGGGAATGTCCTTTGCATTTACAATGCATGGAGAAAGAAAAAGATGGTTGCAGATGATCAAAAAGATTAGAACTACCATTAAAGAGTTATCTTTCTTTGTTCTTGGCACACCAAATCAGCCATGTCATCGATCAACTTGAGTCAATCTTCAGGCTTCTATTAGCTTAAAGAATAAATTTGATAACTGAGTTTCAGTACACTTAACCAAGATCAAGAACAAGTTCGGAGTGATATAACAAGTGCCAAGTGATATAACAGGTGCCGAGTGATATAATAAGTGCCGAGTGACAATAGGTGCCGAGTGATAATAAGTGCCAAGCACAATAGGTGCTGAGTGATAATAAGTGCCAAGCGCAACATGTGTCGAGTGAAACAGTTTTTGTTTAAGTGCCGAGCTATCCAGAAAATAGTATGTGCCGAGTGTCAGAAATACTTCAGGAGCCGAGTAACTCAGTAGAATAGCATAAAAGTTTGGAATTGCACAAATTATGATACTAACAGTTTTTGCAGCCGACAGAAGGTAAATCTCGAAGGATTGAATGATAAGATCGAATCTTTTAATTTTTCTATGCAATTTGCATGCGGCCAATAAGAAAAATGCAAAAGGCATGCAACCAATCAACAAAAGATAAGTATTGAGCAGGAAATTGAGATTCAATATGAATCTTAGATCCAAAACAAACCCCTAAGTCTTTGGAGTCTTTATAAGGAAGACGAAATTTCACTATAATAGAGAGAGATGAGACATATTGAAGGATATACAAGGGCGCAAATCTATTTTCAGAAGCAAGAGTTAGCAGATCACAAAGGATCAAGATCAGGAGAAGGCATAAAAGGAGCCTGCATACAATAATCAAGGATTGTAATTTATTAGGTTTATTGCATCTAATACTCTCTAGCAATTGTATTAGAATAAAAATCCTATGGTGATAGGTTAGCTTTACAACTATTTTGTAAGAACCTTTTGATTAGGTGATTAAAGTCCTTTAACTAGGTGACACTTCATGTTAAGTGTTTGAAAATCCTCTAACTAGGTCACTATTAACACAGTGTAAAGCATTTAACAGGGCAAACCATCAGAAGTGGTTGAACAATATTGTTGCAGTAATTTTTGTCGGTATCATCCCCACCCTAGTTTTACCTTCTTATTCTTGGAGGGTTTTTGGGTTACCAAAATTCCTGTGTTGTGAGTTATTGATGCATGTATGTTTATTTGATATGCATACAATTTACTTTCTGTTAAAATTTTATTGGCTAAAGTTTGATACTTATGATTCACCCCCCCCCCCCCCAATAAGCACTCTTTCCATATTTGAATATTCCAACAATTGGTATCAAAGCCTGCCAGATTCTCACAAG
The DNA here is from genome assembly GCA_028749045.1 of Cupressus sempervirens. Lineage (NCBI taxonomy): Eukaryota > Viridiplantae > Streptophyta > Pinopsida > Cupressales > Cupressaceae > Cupressus > Cupressus sempervirens. The sequence goes on from CM053792.1 coordinate 413,684,400, forward strand.
AAATAGCTTAATAGCTTGGAGGGAAAAGATCTAAAGATGGAAGCTTTCAAACTTGGAAAGATCATTGAAAATTAGGTGATAGATGTGCAACTTGCTCTGCATAGCTTGGAGGAATTCAGAAACAAATTGAGAAACTCATTAAAAAAAGAGGAAGGATCTAGCCATAGCTAAAAATGATATACACTACAAGGAGATTGATACCACCAACATATTTTCCAGTGGAGACACTAAAGAGTTTGATGCAGCAATAGCAGAACTGATGGAGAAAAATAAAATTCGAGTAGAAGAAATAAGAACTCTCAAGATGGAACATGAATCAAAGGCTATAATGATATGTGAAATTATTGAACAAAAGAAAAGAGCAGTTGATGATAAGGTCATGATGGAAAATGACAAAAGGAATCTTGCAAACAGACTTGAAAAATGTACTGAACTGACAAGGATCTCAAACATGCAGATGGATACACTTGCGCAAATGATGAACCTTCATCATGAACTTAATGTAAAGGATATTGAGATCTCTACCTTGAAGATGCAAAATGAACAAATGCAGAATGAATTGAACAGGGAAAAAGAGGTAGCAGAGAATCTCAACAAATCAAGTGAAGCAATCAAATATTTTGAACAATTGTTGAAATCACCAAAATCTACCCATGATACATCAGGACTAGGATATAATAGCACTAAAGTTGGAGAATCATCAAAGAGTGCTGAACAAAGAAGTGATAAAGGAAAGGATTCAAAACCCACTTGTCATTTTTGTAATAAGAAGGGACATACAGCTAATGTGTGTAGGAGTAAAAGATTCAATCAATCAAAAATACCCAAAAGTTTTTGTCACGAGTGCAACATGCAAGGACATATGACTCAAAATTGCAAATCCAATGTTACAAGGACTCAAAGATTTGATGGACATTGTTATAATTGCAAAAAATATGGACATAGGGCATTTGAATGCAAATCAAAACCTATGTGGACAGTAAATCAACCAGCAAAGACATCAAACCATGAATTTTGGGATTACAACACCAGGAACATCTGTCACTATTGTCAAGAATATGGACATATCCCACAGAATTGCATAAGAACACATTTTAGAGGGAACTACAAAAGATGGTTGAGTCAAACCACATGTTTTAGTTGCTTAAAAACTGGTCATGTCAGCAGGAATTGCCCAACAAGGTCAAAGGCATCAAGTTCTGAGTTTAGCAATGGAAAGGCAAAGATAGATGTTGGACATATCAGAAGTGAAATGAATAAGACATGGAGGAAGAAAGATGAGTCTAGCACATCAAATACAGAGATCACTTCACCTAATAGGTCAAGTGATCACACTTCATCAAATTAAGTAAAGAATAAGTGTGAGAGATTGATAAACCGAGTAACATCATAAATCAGTCCCAAGACATATAATAGCTGCAAAAATGAAATCAGCATAAATAAAGATGCTAAGTCAAAATTGAGAATTTTGTGAAAATATGTCAAAATTGTCTTCAGGAGCCAAGTTGCTAACAACGACCGAGTTAATAGTTGATGCCGAGCTATTAAAAATCAATAGGAGCCAAGTAAAGAAAAACATAATGGGAGCCGAGTTATGACGAAACCTTTCAAGATACGAGTAGACAGTTGGCAGCATACTAAGCATTTATTACTCTATTTTGAAGGGTACATAAATTCAATTTTTGATCATTTTCTCACCATTCAAACAAGAAGCAAAGCCAAAAAAGGAGCGGAGAAGATCAAGAACAGCTCAGAAGACATTTGTAAAAGATTTCAACAGTGATTCAAGACAAATTTTTTCGATTTAAGGTATTTTACTTAAGTGCCGAGCTACGTAGGACTTATAAACTTGTTTGAATTATAAACCCTAGTTTGGAAAATAATGGCATCTGGGTCAGGAACCACCAAGGGTTTAGAGAGTCATGAAGTTCAGTTGGTCAGTAACGAAGTAAAACAACCTGAATTTAAGCCCATTCCAGAAGTAGCATACAAGAATGATCCTGCAGGAGCATTATCAGTTATTCTGGATAAGGTTGTTATGGTACAAGATGTTCACAGATGTTACAATTGCAAAATTGGTGCCATAGGAGACTTAGAAATTCATAATGCATATGATAAACTGCGTGAAAATGAAGTACTAAAAAATGAGTTTTCAATAGTAGAAAGAAAAGGATTGACCAAAACCCTAGCATTTTTTACTATTTTCAAAACAGAATGGGTACGGATAATTTTGAGCCGAATACATGACAAAGCTTTTTGGTTAGGGTTAGGGCCAGTATAATTTACCAAGAAAACTATTCATAGGGTTACTGGTATTCCAACCCTAGATCGGCCAAAGACCCTGCGAAGTGACAAAAGGGAAATAATAGAGAAAAATACAGGTGCAAAATGGAACAATAGAGGAATGACTATCGACACAATCACAGATCCCCTACTAGATTTTGCTGTGAGAATTATTTCACACAAATTCTATCAATCAAGTAGGTTGAACATTGTACCTTGTATAGCAGTTGATGTTGCATACAAGATAATCAAAAGAGATCACACTTATGATCTGGCAGAGTTCATGTTTCAACAGATTAATGAAAATCTGGGAGCTATAAGGAAAAGCAAGGGAGCTCAATGCAAATTTGGATCAGTTTTGATGTGTATGTTCTTTTATCTGATGAAAGAATTTCCTTCTATAGGGAAAGTAAAATGGAATCCAGATAAAACAATTGTTGAAAAAATTAATGGATACATTGAACAAATGGGTGAAAATTTTGATGCCCAAATGATAGGTTATTTTGAGGACTTCAAAAAGTCCATGAAACAAAGAATGAGAATTCCAGTCTCACTGACTGAAAAATATGAAAAAAAGATTTGTTTTCTTGTAGATATAGATTATACTTACATACAAGTAGTTATACCTAGAATAAGATGGCTTAGGCCACTAGGTTATGAACTTGATGTTGATCAAGCCTCTGCAGTAATAACAGCTCTACTTGCAAAAGAACCCGATAAAAATGCACAAATTTTTGGAACCTATGATGTTGTCAAATCAAAGGTAATAACAGATTTGAAGAGTGCTTCAGCAGTAAAGAAGAAAGAGAAAATGGTGAGACAAATCAAAAGAAAGTTTGGAGTGGAAGAAGAAGAAGGAACATCAGAAGAAGAAGGAGAAGACATTGAAGAAGAAGGAGATAAACTTCAAAGTTAGACTCAAGGGTTAGGAGAAGACAAAGAGCACTAGTTAAGAGAAAGACCACAACTCCCTCTGCTCCTAAATCCAAAGGAAGGAAAGTGGCTGCCCCTGCATCAAAGAAACCTACCACAAGGGCTACAACACAAAAAGCCCAAGAAGAGGCAAAAGGAAGGAAGAAAGACTCAAAGAAGATTGCTACTGAGACAAAGAAAAGGAAGTTTATTCCCCATCCTAAAACAAATGAGGAGAAGATAGAGTCAGAGGACAACAATCAATTTCAAGTGGTAAGACACAAACCTCAGACTGCTGTTGATAAATTATGTTCAAAAATTAGAAATAATGATTTAAAAGGTTTAAAGAACCTGAATTTTTCTAAGCTCACCAAAGAAGAGCAAAATAAACTAGAGGAATCTGTGTATGCTATGATGGCTGAGTATAAGCACACACCACTAGAATTAGATGAATCTATGCCGAGAGAATTGTATAAAATTGTAGAGGATAAATGGCATTTTTGTTTACAAATGGAAAAAGAAATAAGGGAGTCTACATTAGCAAGATTTTTGCCTGATCTGACTAAAGATCAAATAATAAATGCCATAAAAAGGCATAATAACAGACTCACTCCCAAGTATAGAGCATTTAGTATATTGTAGAATAAAATTGAAGAGGTAGTTACCAAATCCACAAGATTATGGAAAATAGTTTACAAGAAAATTGAAGATGTATATAATGAAGAATATAAGGCAGAAGAAATTGCCAAGACAAAGGACAAGAAAGCATCAGAAACAAAAGAGAAGAAACTAGTGGAGAAGGAGAATAAAGAAGAAAAGGAAGAAGAGGCACACAATGAGGAGAAAGAGGAAGATAAAGATACAATTGAGCCACAAGATCAAAGTATGCAAGACATACATGCATCTCCTCCTAGTCCTCCTCATGCCACCATCACACCTACAGATTTCATAAAAATAAAGGATGTTACAGATACTTCAAATCTAAATATCAATCCATTAAATGCAGAGGATTTGGAAATCCTTGACCAATCATCACTTGTAGCAAAATTAAGTTCAAATCCTGTATTGGTCAGTGTTGATGAATTACAGAATCCAAAAGTCAAGGTAAAAGCACAAGTGCAACCTTTGACTACACAAACTACTGGTATTCTATTCCTTCCACCACCACCTCCACCTAGTATAATCACTGATACACTCCAAGTGTCGAGTATAGTAGCAGGGGAAATAAAAGAAACATCTGAACAATCAACAAGTTCAAGCCCACCTAGCATTCATAAAAGGGATATTCAAGCTGAAGAAAAAAGAGACACAAAAAAAGGAGGAGACTGCAATACAAACATTGGTTGCATTACCAAAATTTGGTACTCCTACACAAACTCTTCAGCAGCCGAGCACAGATGGACTACAGTTGCAAATCAGGACACCAGGCTCGAGCTCATCAAAGGCAGTCAGGAGACTTCACTATGGAGTTTCTGAGCTTGATGAAGAAATAAAGATGCCATATTATGAATCTAGCACTCTTACTGAAGAAAAGATTAATGAAATTCAGAGTGCATTAGACAAAAGAAGGAGACAAGAAGCACTAAGAAAGGAATACAAGCATAAGCTTACATTAAATGAAATTAAAGATATATTCACAGAAGCTTTTTGCTTACAATCTCTAGATGAGTCAAGAACAATCATGGAACAACTATCTGATATAGTTGACCAGGTGACTAATGAAGACTAGGAAACAAATGCCAGATTGCTTGAATGGTCAGAAAAGAAGTTCCAAGGTAAAGTATATACTAAAATATCCAGTGATATAGCACTGTCACAAGAAGAACTGGCAAAGAAAGTTATAGCAGTTAAAATTGTACTAGGAAACATTTTTTCCCTGTACAACAAGTTGTGTGATTTTTCCACATTCACACAAGACACTAGCCAGAAAATATTGAGATTGGAAAACAATCTGAAAACTTCTAGCATGCAACTCCCCATAGATCCAGCTCAGAGTGAGAAGCATTTTGTCCAATTGCTTCACACACAAAGAGAGCTAGCTGTTTTAGCAGCAGAGGAGGCAACCACAAAAGCCAAATTGATACAAATTCAATCATCAATTACTCCTCATTTGGAGTTACTTCACAAGGAGCAGATAAATGCAGAGACAATCCTTAGGAAAGATCCCAACCTTTCTTCATCTGATGGACTTGTACACCTAGCAACAGAGATTGCCATCCAGCATAAGACATTGGATGTTGCATTAGCAAATTGGGATGCAGCTCTGAAGGTACTCCTTGAAGTAAACAACTCATTTTTGGCCAAGTATGGCATTTCACTGTAAAGACCATTGACATAAGTGTCAAAAAGGGGGAGATAGTGTTGAGTACAGGAATGAAATGATAAGTATAATAATAGGGGGAGATAGCAGAGATAGCAAATTTTGTGAAATTTTGGGGGAGATAGAAAATTTTGGGAGCAAAGTTTGAATAAAGGATAAATTACTGAGTCACATGGATCTTAATTAAGTGTTTTTGCCACTCATGTCAAAGGGGGAGATTGTTAGCTTAAAGAATAAATTTGACAATTGAGTGTCAATACACTTAACCAAGATCAAGAACAAGTGCCGAGTGATATAACAAGTGTTGAGTGATATAACAGGTGCCGAGTGATATAATAAGTGCCAAGTGACAATAGGTGCCGAGTGATAATAAGTGCCGAGCGCAACAGGTGCTAAGTGATAATAAGTGCCAAGCGCAACATGTGCCGAGTGATACAGTTTTTGTTTAAGTGCCGAGCTCTCCAGAAAATAGTATGTGCCAAGTGTCAAAAATACTTCAGGAGCCGAGTAACTCAGTAGAACAACATAAAAATTTGGAATTGCACAAATTATGATACTAACGGTTTTTGCAGCCGACAAAAGGTAAATCTCGAAGGATTGAATGATAAGATTGAATCTTTTAATTTTCCCACGCAATTTTCATGCGGCCAATAAGAAAAATGCAAAAGGCATGCAACCAATCAGCAAAAGATAAGTATTGAGCGAGAAATTGAGATTCAATATGAATCGTAGATCCAAAACAAACTCCTAAGTCTTTGGAGTCTTTATAAGGAAGATGGAATTTCACTGTAATAGAGAGAGATGAGACATATTGAAGGATATACAAGGGCACAAATCTATTTTCAGAAGCAAGAGTTATCAGATCACAAAGGATCAAGATCAGGAGAAGGCAGAAAAGGAGCCTGCATACAACAATCAAGGATTGTAATTTATCAGGTTTATTGCATCTAATACTCTCTAGCAATTGTATTAGAATAAAAATCCTATGGTGATAGGTTAGCTTTACAACTATTTTGTAAGAACCTTTTGATTAGGTGATTAAAATCCTTTAACCAGGTGACAATTCATGTTAAGTGTTTGAAAATCCTCTAACCAGGTCACTATTAACACAGTGTAAAGCCTTTAACAGGGCAAACCATCAGAATTGGTTGAACAATATTGCTGTAGTAATTTTTGTGGGTATCATCCCCACCCCAGTTTTACCTTCTTATTCCTGGAGGGTTTTTGGGTTACCAAAATTCCTGTGTTGTGAGTTATTGATGCATGTATGTTAATTTGATATGCATACAATTTACTTTCAATTAAAATTTTATTGGCTAAAGTTTGATAATTATGATTCACCCCTCCCTCTCATAAGTACTCTTTCCATATTTGAATATTCCAATAGCTTCACCACATGGTCCAACCATATTAAAACATTTTGCCACCTTGCCAACATTCAAACTTATGTTGACTCAAGTCTTTACCCTAGTTGCAGCTTTGCCACCTTTTATCTTAACTAACTATTTTACCTTACAAAACCGTGAACTCAATCATACTAATTGTTATTGCTGCTTCATAACTTGAAATTGATGTAACATAAAATGTGGTTGGCCTTGCGAGAATGAACTTAACCACCATTGCTTACTTGCCACCTATGCCCTTTGAGACACATGTCAACCTATCATTATGTCACTATGACTAAAGGTTTGTCAATTTTTCATAGCAACATAATAACAACCCTCAATCTGCTTCAATCTAATGGTGGAGAAAGTACAACACTCTATGAACTATGATGGGCTCACTGAGACATGTTGCATCATCACTACCTTGCTATGTTCATTCATTGTGTAACTTTCCATAGTGACAAAGTGACAACCTTTGCTCTTGGAAGATCAGACTACCATGAAAAAACCCTTATGTTAAGAAACTGGCCCACCTCAAAAGGTCATGAAGAAAACCTTGACAGCTATTACCTTGTCTAATAAATCCACTAGCCACAAAGAAGAAAAGCCCACCTAGATGCATGTCATGTTGTCGCTATGTTCTATGAGAATTTTTTATGGAACTTTTGATAGTGATAAAGAGACATATCCTAGAAGATTAGATGGCTAAGAAGATGTGGGCCCATCGAGATATTTATAACATGAAGCCACCTAAAGACTTAGGATATAAAATGTAACCCATGGTTTAAATATATCTTTTATAACAATTTGATCATTTGAATATTTGAAAATATGACCTATGGCCATGCTTGACAAATTTTTTTTTTTTGGTGGGAGGGCAAGAATGGCTAACAATTTCATGACTCAAAGGGGATACTAGCCCAATAAGTGTATGACCAGTGATCTTAAGAATCCATTGGGCTACAAAGTCATAAAATGAAACCTTGTGCATTGTTAAAACATAACTCTGCCTCTGTCTTCTCTGCAACTGCAAAATTTCAAAACTTGGCTATCTTATAGAGAGATAACCTATGCTCAACACTTCTTGGAAAACTAGAAACAAATATAATATATATAGAAACCCAAATCCTCTCTAGAAGAAGGGTTTAAGATAAATTCCATTGACTAGAATGGGTAGGACATCACCATTGGGCCTAGATAGCTGGAAAGTATTGGCCTACTTGCAACTGGTGGTAACATAAGATCCACTCCACATAGCATCAAATTTGGAGTGCTTGCCTGGTTTAGGTCTATCTACATCCCACTTGAGGAAAAGATCTCCTTCTTTGAAAGCCCTATCCTTAGCCTTCTTGTCAAAGCTCTTTTTGTACCTCAAGAATCTGCATACCTTGCTATCTTTTCTCTTCTAATTTCATTAATTTTTTCATCGTGATAGTCATGGCATCACGTTCAACTAGCTCCAACTGATGAGCTAACTCTAGGGAGGGGAACTCAAAGGAGACAGGAAGCCTTGGCTCCCTCCCATAAACTAACATGAAAGGAGAATTCCCAATAGCCCTCTTAGGCATGATTCAGTCAACCCAAAGGACTATTCTTAGCTTTAAATACCAACACCTTTGGTTGTCTTCAATTGTCCTCCTCATGATTTTGGTCAGGTTCTTATTAGAGGACTTACCCAAGCCATTTCCTTAAGGATAGTAATTTGAAGATGTACTCAAATATATTCCATGATCAACTGCCCAAGAGCAAATGTGAGCCCCAACAAAGGACTTAGCATTATTAGATATGATTTTTGAAGGAACACCAAACCTGGTAATAATTCCATCAAGGAATCCAACCAATAAAGTCTCTATGGCATCCTTCAAACTATTGCTTCTATCTACCTTGTAAAATAATTAGTTGTACCTAAGATCCACTTATGACCAGAGTTGGAAGGTAGATTGATTGGACCAATAAAGTCTAGCCCCCATTGAGAAAATGGTTGATTAGCCTAAATAAGATAGAGAGGAAGAGCTGCTAACCTCTATTTTCCTAAAAAGAAAGCACACTTCTCACATCTTCTTATATACTTATAATAGTCATTGCATAGAATTGGCCAATAATAACCAACTCTCATTATCTTCATAGCTATTGTACTAGCCAAGAAATGGCCACCATCAGGACCATCATGAAATTTCTTGATCATCCTATTAGTTTGATTAGTGTTGATGCATCTCATAGGCCTCCATTGAAATATTTTCTAAAAAGGATCCCATCCACTAGGACAAAAGGGATAGAATGCAATCTAAATTACCTTCTTTTAGCTCTATCCAATTCTTGTGGATATCCTCTTCCTAACAAGAAGTTTTTCATGTCCTTTATCTAATCATTTGGATTCTCATCTCTTGATGGCTGCTCATCTATCAATACTAGGGCAACCTCCTTAGTTGGCTTCTATGATGAAATCATCTATTCACACAACCCTTTGCCTCCAACTAGCTTGGTGATCTTGATGTCTATGTCATACTCCATGACCTTAGTGATCCATCGAACCCTCATTTCATTGATGTCCTTTTTTAGGAGGAAGTCCTTCACACCTGCATGAGAAACCAGGAGTTGGATCTTGTTATGAGACCAAAGATGCCTGAATTTCTTTAGAGCTCTTACAACATAGAGGAATTGTTTCTCCATGCAACTATATTTATCTTCATAATCCTTTAGCCCTTCATTGAAAAAGGCCATAGGTTTCTCTCCACTAGCATCATTCAACTATGTCAAGATAGTTGAGATGCTTGACTCACCCCCAAGGGTATAGAGAATGAAATCCTTATCAAAGTTGGGATTCATAAGGTTAGGAGTTGATGCTATTGCTACCTTAATTTCTTCAAGACTAGCCATCCCTTCCTTTTTCCAGGTGAAGACCATATTCCTTTTAAGCATAACTATAAGGGGCTTGACCATGGTAGCAAGATTAGGGATAAATCTTCTTACAAAGTTGATTCTACCAAGGAAGCTTTGCAACCCTTTCTTATGGGTAAGAAGTGGGAGAGCAAGAATTTCCTTTGTTCTTTCTGGATCAATGGTCAAACCCTTCATAGACACAATATGTCCAAGTAACTTCCCTTGATTGATGGAAAACACACACTTTCTTGGATTAGTGACACATCGTACTCCTTGCATTTGATGAACACTTTCCTTAGATGACCAAAATGATCGATCACATTCTTGGAGTAGATGGTGATATCATCAAGGTAGACAAGAACAAACTTCTCAATCATGCTCTTGAAAACCATTTCCATTTCCCATTGAAAAGTAGCACCTGCATTGGTTAGTCCAAAAGGCATCTTGAAATAGGCATAGGTACCCCATTTGGTAGTGAATGATATTGTCTTGTATCTATCACATTCTTGAACCAATAATTGGTTGTAACTAGAAAACCCATCTGAGAAAGAAAATCTCTCTAAACCACTAACCTTGGATAGAATTTTCTCCATGGAAGGGAGGGGATGGTGATCCTTAAGATAGGCCCTATTAAGGTCTCTAAAATCTACATGCAATATAATTTCCCCATTCTTCTTCCTGATAGGAACAAGGTTAGCTACCCAAGAGGAATGCTTAATAGGAAAAATTATATTGGCCTCTGTTAACTTGGATAACTCTTTTTTCATGAATGGCTCAATTCTAGGATTAACTAGCCTTTTTTTTCTTGTCTACCAGGTATGGCATTATCACTCAAATCTATGGTATGCCAAAACAAGCTTGGGTCAAAACCCCTTAAATCGTCATATGTCCAAGAAAATATATAATTAAACTCTTGACATAGATGAATACATTTTTTTTGTTCAATTTTAGAACATACCTTTCCCACATTGAGAGTTATCCCATCAGCAACAACTGGTATGTGATCATCTTTATTTGCAGCCAAGTTTGACCTTCTGCACCTTGATTGATCTTCAATATTGAAGATACTCTCCAAAGTGATTAGACCTTTGTGTAACTTTTTTGAACTTAGGTTCATGATTTGATCACCATACTAGCTTTCTCTCCTCTTAGAGAATTCTGCTTCATTTTGTAGAAAGTTGACAATTTGTACATCATAATCAAAGACTTTTGAGCTTGTGTAATTGTCAGGAATAGTAGGTCTTACAACCATTCTGATATGTTATTCTTTGTTATTCTTAACATGATCTAGTACATTATGATGAGCACCAATGGTTGCAAGTCTGTCAACATGTTTATTTTCTCTCCCAAGAACACTCTAGATATTGGATGCCTGAAAATCCTCAAGAAAATACTAAACTCTGTGTTTATATGCTTTGAGTAGATTGTTCTTGGTAACATTTTGGATTCTTACTTGATTAAGAACTAACTCATTATCCCCAAATACCCTTAGGGCCTTGATTCCTCTCTTTTGTGCAAGTTGGAGACCTTAGATCAGAGCTTCATACTTTGCTACATTATTGGTGCAATTGAATTGGAGCCTATAAGAAAAATTGTACTACTCCAATTTAGGGGAAATGAGCACGACACTAGCACCTAAGTGATTCTTATTTCTTGAGCCATCAAAGGACATGCTCCAGAGTCCACTTGTATTTTCTCTTGTCTTTATAAGATTGGGGATGGGGGCCTCTTTCTAAAGTATGCAATAGGTTCCAAGACCTATATCTAGGGCCTCATATTTTGGATCAAATTGATAAGTAGTGGCCCACTCATCCAAGAGGTAATTAGGAACCTTTGCCAAAGAAGTGGCAGGCTCATGAGATGTGTGTCCTTCATCCTCCTTCCTAATTGTACAATTCACATTTATAGGAATTGGATAAGAGGACTCTATGTGATTAAGGGCTAGAGGCTTTGCTCTTAAAGAAGCTCTTGTCCCATATCTTTTCCTAAAGAACATATAGGACTAGTCTACTACAATATGACCTCCTATTTGTGTACTAAAGTCCCCAAAAAAGTAGATGACAAAATGTGGTTCGACTTTAGCTACTGATATGTCTTGGGTTAAAATACAACTAGGGAAAGCATGCAATGTCATCTCCACATTTTTTAGGATCCCTATAGTCTTGATAGAGCTACCATCTAACTAAAGGACATCTCTCACCATGGGCTCACACTTAATGCCAAGGAGGTCAGCTATACATTTAGGCATTATTGAACTACTAGCCCCTGAACCAATCATGCAATTATGGACTAGATTATCACCTATGATTAGAGAGACATAAAAAGGGGGAGGTTTACTTTTTACTTGATCCTCCGTCTTTGATTAGTTGCACTAGGCTTGTTGCATTCTCCTTACTAGGTGGTTGATCTTTCACTTCTATGCTCTCTAGCTCTTGTTGTAGTAGCTTCATCTATGATGGTATAGTAGCAACAACATCCCATATAGAGATATTGACATTAGTATTTTTCATTTGATCTACCACATTGAAGGGAATATTAGTTGCTTTGATTGAAGTCTTGGGAGATGAAGTCTTGGGAGATGCATGGATAGGTGGGTGAATTTGAGAAGTCTGAGGTTCAATATACTTTTTGTTGCACATATCTTTCCTCTATTGAGGAGTAACATTGGGTTCTGCATTAATCATTGGCACATGAGGAGCAACATCCAGAGTTGAAGCTTGAATTGGTGGGGGGATAACATCCTTAACAACTCTTCTCTTACTTCTAGTATTATGAGCTATGACATCATGATTAGCATGAAAGAGTTTCCCTGAATGATGGTTCATGAAAGAGGAATCACTCTACTATTGTAGATGAGAAGCATCAATAGATCAAGACTAACAATACAATGTTGTCCTACTGCTTGCTCTTGTTTAGTCATTGCTAAGTAAGACTCTCCCTTCTAGCACATACAATATCCATAGGAATAGTTACAAGAAGGGCATAAGTGTTGATCTTGAGCAAGGTTATTCTAAGGGACTAAAGCCCTACTTAGGTTTGTATTTGCAGTAGGGGTAAATAGGTCTATTATGATTATATGGAACATGAACCTGATTTTGATTTGGAGGCCTATTATGTATGAGACCTTGATACTGAAGTTGGGGAGGCTTATTGCTTTGAGCTTGTTGCCTTTCTAGGGTCACCACCTTGTTACTCATCTTTTGTATCATTGAGAAGCTATCCTCTAGCTTATTTTCCTGACCCTGTAACTTCTTGTCTATATTTTTCATCATAGACTGAATTGTATCCTTAATTTCTTTTATTCTATTTGAAGATATGGAGGTAGAAGGGACAATGACAAAGGGCTGACTTATAGATGTGGTAGGGATAGGGGGTGTAGTAGGCTAATGATTAGACATGTTAGAAAAGAAAGACATTGGAGGCCTTGGAGCTAACTTCCCTCCTTGTATCAGTATATTATCTACCTTATTGTAATTTCATAGGTATCTGGTAAGGTGTCTCCTCCCATGGTTTGCACTATGGTAGCTATGTCACTATTAAAGGCTCTAAGGTAATGTAAGAAATAATTACCAAGGGTGGGCTTTACTGTAGTAGGTATTCTATCCCATGTCTTCTAAAATCTATAATTGAAACCTATCATATTGTACTATATAAAATGCTACAAAGAAGGAGCATAAGAAACTATAATACTTCCTACATTATTACATACACCTCAAAATATGGAAGTAAACATGCAAATAAGGATGACATGAAATAACAAGAGTTTAATCTACTAATGCAAACCTCATGAAATCACCAAGTGAATGATGATTTCATTGTTATTGGGATGTGGATGCTCACAATTCTTGTAGCATAATAATGGGCTAGATAGTAGATCATATATGTAGATGAGGAGAGGGCTCTCCTTTTATAGGAAATGAGATGAAATGAACGATTGGGATTCAATGCAAGATGAAGGGATAGGATCTCTCAAGATTAATGAAGTGTCCATGAGGTGGAGGCCAAGTAGACTCCATGTGGATTAGAGTTTTTGACCATTCAAAGGGGGAAATATGCTCACACGTGTGAGCAACCTTTGATGTGATAGGTCAATGACAGGTGCAAGAGGTGTGAGAAGCATGGTCTCTCACACATGTGTGAGACAACTTGATTCCCATGTGAAGGGGGACACACATGCAAGAGGTGTGGAAGGCATGAGGGGTGTGGGAAGTGTGATTGTTCCTCACACATGTGTGAGCACACACTTAGGATTAAGAGTGGATTAGCAAGGTGATTAGGAAAATGTAAGTAGGATTAGGAAGTGGGTAGGCTTAGAAGGATGTGTTAGGTTAGTAAAGTGAGGTTGGGTGAGGGTTAAAGTTAGGAGCCATGTGCTCAAATAGGATTAAATTTAATATTTAATTCCAAGTGGAATTAGAAGGGGATTAATTAAGTAAATGGAGTACTTTACTTAATTAAAGTGAATGGGTCAGGATGCAAGTGGAAAGGATAGAATTTAAATAAACCTTAGTTTATTTAAATCAAGGAAAGACGAATATAATTAAATAAATGTAAATTTATTTAATTAAAGGTAGGGTAATTAAATAAATAATAAATATCTATTTAATTGGTCAAGGAAGGGGGATTTGGATAATTTTAGGTGTCTACATTTTTCCCCTCTTTGATATAGCATTAGTAATGTTATATCAAAGAAGAATAAAATATAGTGGATGGAAGGATAAGGCTAGTAGCATGATGCCCTAGTCATGGAAGGATGAGTAAGGATGATGAAGGTGGAAGGGTATGCCCCCTCGAGAGGACATGCGGGTTAGGAGAGCACAAATGTTCTCTCGAAATGGAATGGAGGAGGGAAGGGAGAGGAAAATGATAAGAGTGATAAGGTTATGCTACAATGGTGTGAAAAACCTAAGTTTGATATTGTATTCAACACTATGCACCAAGGTATGAGGAACCGAGATGACAATGTGTCAAGTACGTGATAAAAAGGGGTTTAATACAACCATATGCCTTATGAAACCATGATATGGAAGATCATGATTATTGGGAAAATAGGATGCAAAGACCATGATACATGCAGAAAATACTAATGCATACAAGTAACAAGAAATCATGCACAATAAACCAAAAGCAAACCAACATTTTGCCCCTAGTCAAGTTGAAAATCAATTAATGGATTGATTGATGATGATTGATTAAGGATGAAAAAGATAACGATAAGTGTAATGCACATCCAAGGATTTGGGAAGGATTTATCCCATGATAATGTTGAATATGGTTAATAGATTATCAGCTGATTGGGTCAAATTGATGAATTGATTAAGGATTGATGTACAAGATTGCATGATTAGATTGATTGCATTAGTATAGATTGCATAGTGAGAATTTGTTTTTTGATTTTATGGAGATTTGGATGAATAGATGAAATTGAAATGCAAGTAGAAGAATGAACGTGGATGAGATTGGAAGAATGATGTTGATAGGATGAGGAATGATGAGAGTAGAATAGAAATTTATTTGATGTGAAAGGATTAGAAGAAGGAAAATTGATTGAAATAGAGGATAAATGAAGTTTATTGAAGTGGGTTGGAAGAATGAGATTGAGTGTGATATGAATGAATGTGGGATAGGATGGATAGAATGGATAGAAATGAATTGAGACCAATGACAAGGAGGAGCCAAGGATCATGTTTTAAAGGAGTCCAAATGCCCCATATCAAGGATAGGAAAATGGAAGAAAATATGGTGGGAAGGATGCATAGAAAATAGAAGGATGGTATGAAGGCTAGTGTATGGAGGAAGAGACAACATGCGTTCTTCCAAAGCATGTATGAAAATTTTGGTATTGTGCCTCTAGTAGTGATCATGAGCATGTGTATGGAAGTGGAATGAAGAAGGGATATGGGAGGGAGGGTATGGAAAAGGGGGTAATGATATGGATAAAATGTGGGATATGAAGTGGATAGGATGGATGGGACAACCAAGATCAAGGTCATAGGAAAGGGGGGTGGAAGTATGTAGGATAATGGATGGATATGGAAAGTGATTATGAATGGGCGAAAGGAACATGAAAAGGAGTATGGAATGCAAGATATGGAGAACATGTCAAGATCAAATATATGGAAGAATTATGGAAGTATCTAGGATAATGCATGGACATGGAAAGTGCATGTGGATGGATGAAAGGAAAGTGAAAGTCAAGATCAAAGATGGAAAAGGATGATGAATGGTAGATAGAAGTATGGAAGATATGTAAGTAAGAGTGGTAGGGATGGAGCTTGCCCCTAGTATAGAGTGTAAGTGGAAGATGAAAAGTGAATGGATGGATAAGTGGAATTGGAAGGCAATGGATACATGATAGGAGAATGAAGGGAGGACTCAAGCATCTAGATATATGGATGGTATCCGTTGATATTTTTGTCTCTTTCTATTTTATTTTCAAGGAATTTTTATTATTTTCTCATAGATGTTGGTAGGATAGTGAATGGAAGGATGAAGGGGATTGGGAAATGGAGGTTAAGGACTTATCAAAAGGTTTGTATTAAGGGGGTGGAGTGGATGGGAGGAAGAAATGATGGATGGATGCTAGGTTGGAAGACTTGTAGATGAGTGGATGAAGGAGGGGGAAAGATCATCATTGGCACACACCTTGAAGGGTGGTGGAAAGGAGGAAATTGTGGAGAAAGTTTGGATTTTGGGATATAGGAACCCAAAATGGATGAAAGAGATGACGGATGTGGGATGGTGGATTTGGGTATATAAGGACCCAAAATGGATTTGGAAAATGGAAGCGTGGATGATTTATGAATGAGGGAAGCCTTTGGATTAGTAGAATTGGATGTCATTTTGAATCTTTCTTTGAGATTCATTGCTACATTAAGTAGCTTTGGGATCCACATAATTTTTGTATTTTTTATTTTGAGCCTTTGTGGCCTTTTAGTTCTATTTTGGATCATATTTTTCTTTTCTTGGAAATGTCTTTTAGAGGGGACATGTTGATCCTTGGGCATTTGTGGATTTTTGGCTTTATTATCTTTTTCTTTGGTATCCAATTTGCTTCCATTGGCCATGGTAGGGGTGTGTGAGGATAAATGGTATGGAGAGCTTATGGATGGTGAACATGGTAAGTAATTCAAGCATGTGTTCCTTTGTTGATCTTTACCATGACCATGAGGTGATGAAGTGGAAAATGTGGATATGGTAGATGGATGTATGTAAGGACCTAAAATGGATGGAAGGGATGAAGGGTTTGGCTTTGGAACATAAGGTCCCAAAATGGATGGAAGGGATGAAGGAATGGGAATATGGATATAAGGGCCCAAAATGGACTTGGAATATATGGGAAGCTTTAGATTTGGAAGGAGTGAAAGGTGTACCAACATCATGAGACATTATTTCTTTAATAGGATGCTTATTAGTTTCAACACAAGATGCGAGTCCATGTGTATGGGGTTCAAGAGTGGATTGGATAGTTGTGATAGGATCATGTGGAGGATTAGGATTACAAGGAGGATTATGAGGGATAGTAGTATCTTGAGATGGAGTGGGATCATGAAAGACAAATAAAGGGGTATGTTGATCTTGACTTAAAAGAGGATCATGTGGTGGAATGAGTGGATCATGAGATGGAATAGGATCATGAGATGGAGTGATTTGATCTTGACATGGAGGAGTATTAGTGGATGGAGTGGAAAAAACTTCTACATGAAGTGGAGGATCTACGGATGCTAACTCTTGAGATGAAGTGGAATCAGTAAGATGCACGGTACATGGGATGCCTTTTTCTTGATTATGAAGGGAAACATGAGATTGACTAGGAGGTATAAATGGATCTTGAGGGATATGGGAATGATGGGATGGATAAATGCTCAGATCTAGAGGAGAAGAGGAATCTATAATGTCATTCTTTGGAGGAAGGTCTTGAGATGGAATTGGGGGTATGACTTTGGGTGATTGGCGCACTTTATCTTGTTCTTCACACTTAGCCAAGAAGGATGAGAAATACCCCATATGAGGTGGTGATGATGTTTTTGAAGGATTAGGATTGGGTGAAGGTGGAACTATGGGTAGGGGATTGGGATGATGGCTTTTGACATTGAGCTCAAAGTAGGGGGAATCACATGGAGGATTGGAGTTGGATCAGACATGAGGACTATGGTCTTCGAAACATGGAGGAAGAGGACACATGTCATGGAAAGTGGAATTTTTCTAATGATTTGCTAAGAGATAATTCTTTATTTTCTCCATTTCTTTGGCCATGGCATTTTTGCTTGAGGCATTGTGTGGGCTATGCATGGAATCGTATGTGGTTGAAGGATAATGAGGTTGAATTCCCTTGTCAAAGGTAGAAGAATAATTAACATAAGATGGATTAGAATTGGATATGAAGTGTTGAGGATGAATTTTATATACAAGTTGAAAGGGAGGTATAACTCCATATTGTTGTTGAAGACTGTCAACCATTTGATTAAGAAAATTCAGATTCATAGATGTTAGACAAAAAGTGATGAAAGATTTGATGATGGATGGAATATGAACTTGGGACTAGGAGAAAGTTTGGACTTTGTGTTGATTTGATTTGAATGGACTTGATATTGATTTGATTGAATTTGATTTGATTTGATGTGAGTTGATATGATATGATTTGATTTGATATTGATTGGATGAGGGTTTGATTTGATTTGATAACAACCCTATGATATTGCAAACAAGTGAATGTTGGATTTGAATTAAAGTCGAATGTTCATGACAATGCTCCTATGTCCAAAGTAGAAGATTCGATGAAAAGTTGAATTAGAAGAAGATGTGAATGAAATTAGAGAGACTGATTATGAAGGGAGATGTAAATGGATTGAATTAAGAATTGTTTAGAAAAGATTGAATGTGACAAGGAATTGGATTAGAAGAATGATGATTTGAAGGATTGAATTACGGATGAATGATGAGATTGGCCAAGGAAATTGAATTGGGATTTGGATTATGGATCATGACTAGGATGAAGATTATGGATCAGATTGAATGATTAGGATGACGAGGAAATGATTTGGATGAATAGAGATGATTAAGACTTCAAGGAATGGTTTGAATGATGAAGACAAGAGATGTATGAGGGTGATAACTTTGATGGAAAGAAGAAGTAATCTGGACAACTTGACTAAGAGGACTTAAACCAAGACTTGTTTTTGTCGTTTTTGAGATTTTTTTGATTTTTATGTTTTATGATTTTTTGGATTTTTCAAATTTGAGATGCAAAAGAAAATAATGAAATATATACAAGGAAAGTGTGTTTCAAACACTCAATAATGTCAAACACACCAACAATCCTACAATGTTTCAACTAGGATGTACAAGAATCAACTAGAGGGCATCCTCGATATGCAAGGTACGTGAGGCCCAAATCTATAGATGAAAGAAAATAATGCCACACAACTGAGGGGAGACAGTAACCCAAATCTCCTCCTTCACTTCCCAAAAGTATAAAGTTCTTTGGGGCTTAGCCAAAAGTGACAAGATTTTACTTCCAAGAGAGGTGTCTTTCGATTCACCTCTTGATTTTTATACTCCACCAGAACACTAGAGTTGAGGTTGTCCTAAGGGGTGATGAAATCCCCAAGCAAGCCTCCTAAAAAAAATAAAAACAAGATCACTTATTTCTTGTGCACCCAAGATCACCCAAAGGAACGAGGGGAGAGAATACGTAAGTGGCCTTGTGATTTAAAAGACACACGTTCTATTCCAATGAAACTTTAGGTTTTGTAATCTACTTTGAAGACACATGTGTTTAAAGCATATAATGTTCTTTCTAACTTGAAATCATCGTCAACATGAATGAAAAGCGTGGATTCATCAACAAGAAGTAAATCGAGCGTGTGCATAAGAAAATTGCTGAAAATGAAATCAATTTCCTTTAAGGCATTCAAGAGTATATTATATGAATTCATTTTAAGCACCAATTCCAAATATTTTCTAGCCTAAGCATTCATGTCAATTTCCTTAAGGAATTCAAGAGTGTGTGAATTTTTTTTAAGCACCAAGCCCAAATGTTTGCTATCCTAAACATGCATGTCCATTTCCTTAATGCATTAAAGATTGAATTCGATTGTTTTAGCTTTAACCATGCATTCAAAGACAAGTGTTTAAGCATACAAGTTCATTCCAAAACAAAATTAAAGAAAAAATTACAAGAAATATGGTTAGTGATTTCTAGAATTCTCCAACCTTCAATGCACAAGTGAGAACATATCCCTGCAAAACCACAAGTGAAGGCAACAAAAATGTAGGACAAACGCGAAACAATCCTGCAATGAAAAAGTTAGCATAGAGTTTAGCCTTTGACAAAAAAAATAAAGATCTAAATAGCATCAAAATCTCATGAAACTAGTACCATCATGATAGGCTCAAAATTAGCTTTTCGGTGATATTTTGTTTTTCAAAAACAGAGTCCGTATGCTCAAGTTATGAGCAAAAAACCAAAGGCTGCTCCTTATGGCCTAGAAGGGCATGTGGTTTGCTAATGCAGTGATGATGTCAGTGATTTTTGAGTTTAAAATTGATGGTTAGAGGCACATCAGGCAATTTTTTTTTTTGGTGTTTTTGAAAAAAAAAAGAAATCTGATTTATAAAAAAAAGCATAAATGTTTTTTTAAAAAAAAGAGTTTGAAAAGAACAACAATATTTAGAACATTAATCTAAATATTCAAAATCTTTTTAAAAAATGGGTTTTGGCAGAAGGGAAGGGGTTTGGGTGGGCAGATGGTGGGTGGAGGGTTTGTAGGGGGAAGATCTTTGGCAGAGTGGTGTTGAGAGGTTGAGGTTTTGGAGGGTGAGGCTGCAGGGGCTGAGCGTGGGTGGAGGGTTTGTAGGGAGGTACCTTTGTAGAGCGGACAGTGTCAGGATCTCAGCTGCAATAGAGTTGTAGGGGTGAGAGTAGAGTAGTGGAAGGGAGGGTGTGGTGAAGGTTTGTTGTTGTGGGTGGTGAGTAGATGGATGTAGCGGAGCAGAGGGGTAAGAAGTGGTGGTCGCAGAGGGAAATGGAGTGACAGGAGGTTGGTTGCAGAGTGGAGCAGAGGAGTGGCAGTGCATGGCCACAGGAGGTGGGATGTAAGGTTTCATGTGGCAAGGTGGCGACAAGTTAGGGCTAAAAGTGGAGGTGGTGGGGGAAGTGGAAGCGGCAGAGACCACGGTTGATGGGAAGCACAGAGGCGGGTGGCGGAGATGATAAAGGCGGGGAAGGTGATGTAGAGGGGTTGTCGAGTGGAGGTGGAGAGACAGTGTCGTCAGGAGTTACAGGGTGGTGTGGCCGTAGGTGGAGATGTTGGGCAGCAGCTGTGGGGGTGGTTCATACGAGTGGTGCTCGTGGGCGTCGCTAGCCTATAAAAAGATTTAAAAAAAAAAAAAAAAAAAAAAAAAAAACTATTTTTTTTTGAAATTTTTAATTTTTAATTTTTTAAAAACTAACATATATAAACTAACTAACGTGCACCCCATTTTAAAATAAAATAAAATAATAATTTACATATATAAAGAGCAAAGCATAAACAAAGCAATTTTTTTATTTTTTTAAAACATAAATAAAATAAAGCAATAATAAAGCAACCACCCCCTCCTTTTTTTTAGCTAGTTATTTATCGATAAAGATAGACCCCTTCTTTTTTTTAAAGCTTTTCTATTAGCAAAGAAATATATTCAACATATATACACTCCTAGAACTTGAAAATAGAGCAATAAGAGATAAAATATAGTGTTATATGTCAAAAAAATTTCCATTATGTGCTCCAAACACAATGATGGGCTTTATGGATCAATTAGAGGCTCTTCGTAAGATTTGATCTCCAAGTGCTTCTTCAACCTACAAGCTTGAACACTCATAAATAAACTCAAAAACACATTAGATGGTTAGTTTGAACCTGTGAAGTGGGTCCCACCAAGCGTGCCAAAATGTAGTATGTAAAATGCTACAAAGAAGAAGCATAAGCAACTATACTACTTCCTACATCATTACATACACCTAAAAATATGGAAGTAAACATGCAAATAAGGATGACATGAAATACCAAGAGCTTAATCTACTAATGCAAACCTCATGAAATCACCAAGTGGATGATGATTTCATTATTATTGGGATGTGGTTGCTCACAATTCCTGTAGCATAACAATGGGCTAGATAGTAGATCATATATGTAGATGAGGAGAGGGCTCTCCTTTTATAGGAAATGAGATGAAATAGACGATTGGGATTCAATGCAAGATGAAGGGCTAGGATCTCTCAGGATCAATGAAGTGTCTATGAGGTGGAGGCCAAGTAGACTCCATGTGGATTAGGGTTTTTGACCATTCAAAGGGGGAAATATTCTCACACATGTGTGAGAAACCTTTGATATGATAGGTCAATGAAAGGTGCAAGAGGTGTGATAAACATGGTCTCTCACACGTGTGTGAGAGTACTTGATTCCCATGTGAAGGGGGACACACATGGAAGAGGTGTGGAAGGCATGGAGGGTGTGGGAAGTGTGATTGTTCCTTACACATGTGTGAGGATTCCTCACACGTGTGAGCACACACTTAGGATTAAGAGTGGATTAGCAAGGTGATTAGAAAAAGGTAAGTAGGATTAGGAAGTGGGTAGGCTTAGAAGGATGGGTTAGGTTAGTAAAGTGAGGTTGGGTGAGGGTTAAAGTTAGGAGCCATGTGCTCAAATAGGATTAAATTTAATATTTAATTTCAAGTGGAATTAGAAGGGGATTAATTAAGTAAACATAATACTTTACTTAATTAAAGTGAATGGGTCAGGATAATTAAAGTGAATGGGTCAGGATGCAAGTGGAAAGGCTAGGATTTAAATAAACCTTAGTTTATTTAAATCAAGGAAAGGCGAATATAATTAAATAAATGTAAATTTATTTAATTAAAAGTAGGGTAATTAAATAAATAATAAATATCTATTTAATTGGTCAAGGAAGGGGGATTTGGACAATTTTAGGTGTCTACACATATATTCATGGGGTGCTCTCTTGATAGTTGTTAGCTGGTCTAAAAGTGATAGGTGGTCACTTTTGTCCTCAAAATGCTTACAAAGCCTGACTCCTAATAATAGAGTTATGAGGCAAGCCTCTATACCATTGCAAGGCTTTTCCTTTTAGTGCTGAAGCTAACAACCTAATGAAAACATCATCCTCTATAATACCATGTATATTGTAGACATTTGAAACTTCTTGAAAATGTTCTATAGGAGAGATGGAAGTTTTACCAATCAAATTAGGTATACTTTTGAGAGTTGACACTGGAATATCATGTCTTTGCACCAATAGGAGAGCACTACCACCATTGAAGGTGGAAAATGCACGTGCTCTAGGTCATGCCATATGGAATAATGACCAATTTTAATGAGAAAAAGGCAACCTAGGTTGTGATCTATCAATAGGAGGAGTGGATAGAGATCTTGTAGGTGTATGTGCTATTGCTACACTCCTATCTGGTGATAGAGATAATCTATTTCTCCTAGGGTTTGAAAATGAGAGCTCATTTTATTAAAAATTACCTATAGAAGATTCCCTTGTGTGAGCTTTGGGCATGAATCTCAACAACTTTGTTCTAGAAACCAAAATGAGAGTTGGAGTTGCCAAGTACTTGAAAATGAGCCTCTTGAAGGCTTAAAAATACCAAGAGTAGCACTATCTTCTCAACATATATTTGAAGTTCCTTTCTTTAACACCAATAGACTTAAGAATGCTTCAATATGAGAGTCCCACCGGGCATGCCAAAAACTATTATCACAAAAGCTTTCACCCTTGCGTAAAATTTTACCTAAAGGAAATCTTGTGAAACATGGAAACAATCTCCCAGTTGTGGGACTTGAACTATGAGATTGAGTCTTCAAAGAAAGCCAAATTCCTTACTATTAGAGTGAATCTAAATACTCTTTGAGGGGAAAAGGGAGAAGGAATGCATGAAAGAAAACTACCTAATCTAATGTAAAGAGGGTGATGCACCAAAGTAGCTTGTTCAGTCATATCTATGCCCAATAATGCACTATTCATCAATATAACCTAAAAATACCCTAATTCAACCTTTGTCTTAATCCAATAGTTACACATAGATCAAAAACCAAATGAAATGCAACAAGGAAGGAAATTCACTCTATAAAATTCAAGGGCAAGGGTAGATACTATTATGTAGATTGAAGAATGAAAATAGAACACCAATAGAGGCAAGAATATTTTGTACTAATATTGATGGGAGAATGAGGTAAAGCAGAAGATTGCATTCACTCATAGAAAAAAGTAAATTACAATAGAAGAGTATAGAATACCACTATTATAGAACTAGAGAAAATATGACTGACCCTAAGAAGGATTATAAATTTTTCTTTTATACCGCAAGCATAACTCAAATAGATTCTACCCTAAGGAAAAACACAACAATTGCATTTAAGGTTGTAGAAAATAATCACTACAAATATGAAAATTTGATTGTGGTACACATCTAGATGTAGGAAAATCATATCATTCACCAAAGAAATAGTCATAAAAGGATAGAAACAATGACCGTTAATGCTTTAACCGAGTAGATGGATAACTAGGCAATGAAGGGAATGTCCTTTGCATTTACCATGCATGGAGAATGGAAAAAAGTGGTTGCAGATGATAAAAAAGATCAGACCCATCATTAAAGAGTTGTATTTCTTTGTTCTTGGCACACCAAATTAGCCATGTCATCAGTCAACTAGAGTCAATCCTCAAGCTTTTCCACGTTGTCCAACCATATTAAAACATTTTTCCACCTCACCATCATTCAAACTTATGTTGACCCATTTCTTTACCCTAGTCGTAGCTTCGCTACCTTTTATCTTAACTAATTGTTTTACCTTGTGAAATCATGAACTTAATCATACTAACTATTGTCGCTTCTTCACAACTTGAAATTGATGTAACATAAAATGCTCATGACCTTGCAAGAATGAACTTAACTGCCACTACTTACTTGCCACTTGGGCCTCTTGAGACACATGTAAACTTGTCCTTATGTTGCTATGACTAAAGGTTTGATAGTTTTTATAGCGACATAACAAAAACCCTTGATCTATTTCTATCTAATGGTGGAGAAAGTACAACACCCTATGAACTATGATGGGCCTGCTGAGACACATGTCACATCATCACTACCTTGCTATGTTTATTCATCGTGAATCTTTCCATAGCAAAAAAGTAACAACCCTTGATCTTCAAAGATCAAACAACCATGACAAAACCCTTCCGTTAGGAAACTGGCCCACCTCAAAAGGTCACAAATAAAACCTTGATAGCTATTACCTTATCTGAAAACTCTATCAAACACAAAGAAGAAAGGCCCACCTAGGCACGTGTCATGCTATTGCTATGAGAATTTTTCGTGGAACTTTTGATAGTGATAAAGTGACATTCATTGATCCTAGAAGATCAGATGGCTGAGAAGATGTAGGCCTATCGAGATATTTATAGCATGAAGCCACCCAAAGACTTAGGATATAAAATGTAACCCAGGGTTTAAATATATATTTTATAACATTTGATCATTTGAATATTTGAAAATATGACCATTGGCCATACTTGTGCATGTGTGACCTTCAATTGATATTGATGGATAATGATTAAGAAATTGAGAAAATTGAAGGGTTTATATAGATCTCAAAATTGACTAACTTCCGTAGGCTTGCATTCCTAGAAATTAACACCCTAAAGCTATTTAGACATGGGACACAAATAGAGGACCCAAAATAGGGCCCAATTAGGGGGCACCATGTCCTTGACTAGCCCATTAGGGGCACACTGCATCTTTAATAGGCCCATTAGTGGCATTCTATGTCCCTAATTAGTTAGAGGTGCACTATGTTTTTGACAATCAGGGCCAAGAACCTTCAAGATGCCTTCAAGATTTTAAAATAGGTCTTGGATCCTAGAAATCAGGTACAAAGTCTGAGATATAGCCATTTTAGCATAGAGAATAGATTCCAAGTGGTTAAATGAAGGGAAGGGAGGACCTAGAAGGATATATCCTAGCTTGAGATTAATGCCATGAAAATAGAAACTTTAAAGAGGATGATCTATTAGGTTTTACCCCAATTCCACCTAGGAGAAAGGATAGAAAAGGGGAGAAAGAAGGAGAAACATAAGGAGATTAATGATGTCACATTAAATAGGTGTTAAACCTTCATTAAATTGGAGAGTTGTAATTTAAGATGGTACATTTATCCCCCACTTTAGCAAGAGTATGGACTCGATCCAAACTATTGGTAAAGTAGAGCACATGACATAAGGCACTCTTATTACGATCAAGGAGGCAAATATGTCATCAAGGCCCCAAGAGGTTTGAGTCTTTGATAAATCATAGGTTAGATTAAGAGATAAATCACTAACTAAAATGAAAATAAGAAGAGGAGTGATTATCTCACTCAGTTGAGTGTCCAACCTACTATGAATCACTAAAAGAACTGCTGCAAAAGATGGAATTGAATAGTCTAATGGGATGGTAACCCACTAGTCAACCCATTAAAGGGGCCCATCCATAGATCAATATTCTTTGTATCACCATGGCATGATCAATAAGACTATGTTACCTATGTATGGGACTTAGAAAATTGTTATCTATTACCCACAAATGAGATTTAACATATATGCATAGGAAGGAAAGAAAGACCTACTGTCAAAGATGCTCACCTCTTGCATTGAGTGTGTGAATGAATAATTCATTCTTTAGGATTGTGCAACATGCCACTTGGGAACCCAAAATAAATAAACCTAATATGTGACAAAGTTTACTGAACTATTTTTTATCTATAGTTTATACAAAATTAAAGTAACAATGCGGAAGCAATATGCCCAAACACAACATTTACACATGCAATTATTATATTGATTTCATTCCTCAAGGGCTCCTTCACATTGAGTCACATTTAAGATTTTTTAAATTTATTTTATAAGTCTTAAGTACAATTTCCATAATCATAAACATATGACATATTAATCTTATAAGAAAATGCATGAATACAACTGATACACTGAAATATATCTAGTGGATAGTGTTAAATACACATGTTGTAGGGTATGCTAGAATAGATACAAGAGAATCAAAATAAAAGATACATGATAACATATAAACACATTATCTGAATAGAGGTCTCCAAGATAGGGATAAGAATGATAAATTTATAACTACATCATCAACCTTCCAACATCTATAAACTAAGGGGGACCAAATGGTAAGAATTCTCTACCTCTCGAGTGCATGGTTATCGAGTCAGCCTTCCACTCCCATTGTGTAGGGAAGATAATGAACGATTTTCATATAACTAATCAAACCATAAAATATTCCTAGGCAAGGAATCCTAATAATCAAATCTACCTCAAGGGTAATACATGTAACTACTCAAGAAGGAAAGATAACCAAAGTTGAAAGAACACTAATTAAACACATACCAAGTCAACATACATAGCACAAAAATCATGAGATAAAGTCCACAAAAGATATCCACCTCAAGTCAAAAGACACTTGTTAAAAGTACAATCGACATGAATCACCAACCACCATCAATGAAAGTAAACAACAACAATAAATACGTCCAATAATATGTACAACACTAATAACTACACCACTAGAGGAAAATATAAAATCTATAGAGGAGACTTAGGCTACATATATACTAGGGAGTATCATCACATGGTCAAACTACTTGGGTTACCCTAGACCAGTCTCTCATTAGACCCTAGACCCTCAAGCATTGAGTTACCCTTGACTAGTCACTCTAGACCCTAGACCCTCAATGTGATAGATGAAAAACCAAAATACCCTCTCATGAAGATGAGGAAAACCATTCATACCTCTCAGTAGATATCATCCCATTCTCATCCTTATATTGTACAAGCACTCAAGGCATAGGTGAGGCACATCTCTAACTTATCTTTTTAACATATCTTAAGGGAAAGGGATAGGAACAATATTTTAATTACTATGTTATCACTTATTACACAACTTACAATAGGTTACCTTGGTACTGACCACTTTGGGTCCCAAACCTCTATTGCAAGCCACTTGCAAAGACATGTACCTAGACAACCTCCTCTAAGCACATAAACCACAATTGTGTCTCAAACCACAATACCCATAATGATAGAACTCAATTCCTTAATAGAAACCCCAAAAATAATTTGGTTCACAAAACCCAAGTCATCATAAATGCTCACCAAATAAATTGCATAAACATAACCCTCAGTTTTGAATCATAAAGTACATCCTGACATCTAGTCAAATAACCATTATAAAGGAAATCTTAAAAGATGCCTCTGGTGCACATCCTACTTTGGTCAGTTAAATAGTTCGCATAAAATCCATCACAAAATAAAGAATCACATTAAAATTCCCAAAACCCATGATAAAAAAAATACCACAAAACTTCAAATAAACACAAATCAAATAATATAAGGTTCCATCGAATGATTTGGATTAGATTGTTTTCAAAAGTTTTGTTTGATTATATAAAGGGCATATAAGTATAGATAAATCTATTATGTTAATTATCTAATAATTTTATAATTAATTATATTATTATTTAAATCAATAATATGTAACAATAAAGATAAAACATTTTCAAAGTTCATAGCAGTGAGTTTTTATGCATTTTCTCTATGTAAATCAATTGATAATTTAAATGTTATAATATAATATGGAATGATATGGATCTACAACCTATATAGATGGAAAGATAATTCAATCTCACATATCTTTCATTATTACCAGTCCTGAAGAAAATTTCATTTGAATAGTGTAAAATATGAATCTTCCTAGCAACACTATTCAGATTTGAAGGTTACTAGTTTAGAAGAAAGAGCACAACTTTTGTTCGAATTGTTAGATCTTCATGAACATCAAGAAAAGTATTCATAATAGAATTATTTACAATCACAAAGACGATATTTTCCTAACTATATATTTTGCAAAATTTATAAGTGACCGATCATGTGTCTCTAATTGAAAAATCAAGCTCAAATAGGCCTAATTTTAGCATGATAGTCAATATTTGACCATGTCTATATACAAAAATCATATATGACTTTTACATTTGTTCAATAAAATTCAAATGGGTGTCTAAAAGTATGTTTACATTTTTGATAAATTGTATTAAATAAAAGCTATAGAAAAATCACGTGTTTCAAACCCTCAAATTGACACACAAGTAACTGCAAACAAATTTATTCATAATCAAGAATATAACTATATATTTTAATTAAATGTATATAAAATAGTAAAATAATAATTATAAATACAAACACCTTAATTTGTTTTAAATCTTCTCTTCTAAGGTTTCCAAACTAACTTTCTCAGATTATCAATTATGTCATAAACACAATTTTCAATAAAATTCTACCAATCTCTATCTATCAGAAAATTGAAGGTCCTCATTCAAATTCAAATCTAAACTCACAATCAAGAAAACATAGAGATTACAATCTTTCCAATTGAAATTGCAAAGAGATTTGAAAACCCCTACTTTCAAACAACATGTTGTTTTGTTAAGAAGAAGAAAACGCAATCATAGACTTCACCCCCAAGCTTTGAAAAAAATATTTTACTTAAAAATCTGATGTAGGAGCATCATAGGCTTTCTTGCAATCCTACATGTTGGAGCTGAGTTCCAATGGTTTCCAATTTTCTATTGTTGCCAAGCTATTTAGTGGAGGCTAAGTTACTATAGCTCCTAGTGGATGCCAAGTTACTATAGCTCCTAGTGGGTGTTGCATTACTATAGCTCTTAGTGGATGCCAAGTTACTATATGTAGTGGGTGTTGAGTGTTCCTATATGTGTGGAGTGCCAATATCGGTCTTGGTTCTATTCATGTCAAGTTGTCTGTGAGCCAAAGTTTGGCATTTAATTTATGTATGGGTATTTAATGTTCCTATATGTGTGGAGTGCCAGTATTGATCTTGGTTCTATTCATGTCAAGTTGTCTGTGAGCCAAATTTTGGCATTTAATTTATGTATGGGTATTTAATTTAGCATTGTAGCTAACTTGTAGCTCAACCTATATTTAATGTAAGGGATTTAATTTAGTTTGTAATGAGCTGGTCCGACTTGTGGCTTAGTTGGGTATAAGAAGGGGTCTTGTAGAGTCTTTTGGAGGATGATTTATTCCACCTTGTAGAAGGGGATGAGGAGTAGATGTGAATTTTGAAGAGCTAGGGTTGTGGCTTGAGAACCAAAGGATTGCTTGGTGGACCTAAGGGTACAAGTGTGGATTTTTCTTGGTGTTCTTATCCAGTTGTGGATCTAGACTAGCTAGAATTGGTGTGTGGTAATTGGAGCTTGTGGGATCTTGCAGAACTAGTATTGTAATTATTGTTTGTATTTGGCCCTATCCTAGAAGGGCTTATAGCTAGGCATATTGCATGTAATTAGTTATTATATGATAAAAGAGTCGTGATTTAGTATTGGATCTTCCATTTGTGTTGCATTGTTGTTGTGTTTCTACTATGTGGTTAATTTTGGGGGGTTTGGACATCTCCTTTGGGGATTCACTTGTCTTGCACTGCATCAAATGGTATTAGAGTGAAGGTTTTCTTGAGTGTGCAGATAGATAGTTGAAGCTGAAGCAGTTTGCACTAAGATTTGCAGAGAAGGTTGATCTTGTGGAGTTGATTGATCTTTTGGATTGGTGGATCTATTGCTAAGGGTTTGCTAAAATTTTGGAAGATACCTCCAAGAAGATTGGACCCTAAGGAAATTGATGATCTTAGTGATGCTATGAAAGAAAGGATCTTATAGAAGATAAGAGAAGAGTTCAGATCTAAGATTGCATTGATGAAGAGTGACATGATTGCTAAAATTGTAAGTTCTTTAAGTGGTGTACCTAGGCATGTGGGTATTGAGGGTGGTTATGAGGAAGTTGCTGAAGACTTTGAAGCTACTAGATCTAGTGGCGACGATAGAGCTAATCTTGTGGAGAGACCTATTGTAACTAGGGCTGGTCAATTTGCTAGACTCAGATCTTAGTTGAAGATTAAGCATATGATGGAGGTTTCTAATTTCTCAGGTTCTTTGACTCCTAAAGACCTGATTGATTAGATTGGTGAATTAGAAGACTACTTTGAGCTTGAGGATATTAAGGATCCACTCAGAGTGAGGTTGGCACAAACTAAGTTGAAAGGACATGATACTCTTTGGTGGAAATAATTGTAAAGAGACAAAGAAGAGAAAGGTGAAATAAAGATCACTAATGGAGATTGATGGTGACTAAGATGAAGACTATGTTCATTCCTACTGATTATGAACCTGACTTGTTTAAGAGATTGTAAAATCTGAAATTGAAAAGTATGTTTATGAAAGATTATACCAAGGAATTCTACAAGTTGACTATTTGGTCTAGTCATAGAGAATTGTCAAAGGAAAAGGTAGCTCAGTATATTAATGGTTTGAGATTCAATATTTAGGTTGAATTTTGTATGCTAAATATTTCTTCAATTAAGGATGCTTATTAGTATTCTTTGAAGGTAGAAGATAAGTTGAAAATGAAAAGTCAAGGTAATGCTAGAGGGAAGGAGAAGCAGGATAGCTTGGCACAAGCTAAAACAAGTGCTGACGATGAACCAAAACCTATTGATTAGAAAAGGAGAACAGGTGGAGGTGGATTCATAGGTAATTTTTTTAGATGTGGTAAAGAAGGGCATAGATCTTTTGAATGTCCGATTGGTAGGAAAATTGCTATTGTGAATGATGTAGTTCAAGATAGTCATCCTGAGAAAGGAGAAAGTTTTTTGGCTCGACAAGTACTAGTTGGTGAGAGAGGACATTGGATTCTTGTCAGAGGACTAGTTTGTTCAAGACTTGTTATAGGTCTTGTGGTAAAGTTTGCAAGCTGATTGTGGATGGTGGTAGTACTGTAACCTTGTTGCTAAGGAAATGGTTTAAAAACTTGGTTTGAAGAGAGTGAGACACCCTTATCCTTGTAGGATTGGGTAGTTGCAAGGTGAACATGCTTTTGAAGTGAGGGAGCAATGCCTTACTGATTTACAGATTGGACAGTATAAGGATCAAGTGTTGTGTGATATTGTGGACATGAATAGTTGTCATGTGTTACTTGGTAGACCTTGGCAGTATGATTGTAGGGTTGTGCATGATTGTGTCAAGAATGTGTTTATTGTTAAGAAAGGTGGCATAAATTTTTCCCTAATTCCTTTGCAGAATGAAGAGCTTGGTAGGAGGAACCTGAGTATTGGTAGCTAAGTTGAGTTGGTAGATTTTGAGAAGGTTGGATATTAGTTTGGAAAGTAGGTCTAAAACACACCTAAGATGGATATGAAGAAGCATAAGAAGAATAGGGGAAAAGTGTATAAGTTGAAGATTTGGAGGATATGTATGTGAAGAACCAGTTTGGGATTTATGTGCTAAATCTTAGAAGATATTTTTCTAGTTTCTAGAACATCTTTTCAAACCTAGGGTATCTGATGTAGGAGCATCCTTGGCTTTCTTTCAATCTTGCATGTTGGAGCTGAGTGCCAATGGTTTCCAATTTTTTGTTATTGCCAAGCAGTTCAGTGGAGGCTGAGTTATTGTAGCTCCTAGTGGATGCCGAGCTATTGTAGCTCCCAGTGGGTGCTGGGTTACTTAGCTCCCAGTGGGTGCCGAGTTACTATAGCTTTTAATGGATGTTGAGTTATTGTAGCTAGTGGGTGTTGAGTGTTCTTGTATGTGCAGAGTGCCAGTATTGGTCTTGGTTCTATTCATGCCAAGTTGTCTGTGAGCTAACTTTTGGCATTTAATTTATGTATGGGCATTTAATTTAGTGTTGTAGTCAACTTGTGGCTCAACCTATATTTAATGTAAGGTATTTAATTTATTTTTTAATGAGCTAGGTTGACTTGCATCTTAGTTGGGTATAAGAAGGGGTCTTGCAGAGTCTTTTGGAGGATGATTCATTCCATCTTGGAGAAGGGGATGAGGAGTAGATTCAAATTTTAAAGAGCTAGGGTTGTGGCTTGAGAACCAGAGGATTTCTTGGTGAACCTGAGGGTACAAGTGTGGATTCTTCTTGGTGTTCTTATGTAGTTGTAGATCTGGACTAGCTAGAATTGGTTTGTGGTAATTGGATCTGGTGGGATCTTGCAAAATTGGCATTATAATTGTTGTTTGTATTTGGCCCTAACTCGGAAGGCCTTATAGCTAAGTATATTGCATGTGATCAATTATTATATAAATAAAGAGTTGTGGTTTGGCATCAAATCTACATTTTTGTTGCATCGTTATTGTGTTATGCTATGTGGTTATTTGCTGGGGGTTTGGACATCTCCTTTGGGGATTCACCTACCTTGTACTGCATCAAAATCTGAATGCATACTCTATAATCTATCTTCTAAAATCTCTGTTCTAAATGATCTTATTGTTCTCCAAAAATTTTCTCACTCAAAATAACTAGAATGACCTTTTAATAAAGAAAAATAAATAAATAAAACTAATAAAAGTAAAATTTCTAAAATGAGTAAACTTACAAAAGAAGGTAACTCAACTAAAATAAAATAATAGGTTTTATTTCTTTGTTTTCTTATATTCTTAAAAATAAATAAAATCACTTTACTTTTAAAAAAAAGAAATACATAATTTCTTTTTCTTTTCATTTCTTTTAATATTAAATAAATGAATATTCTTTATTATTTTACTTTATTTTCGCTAAACAGATAAAATTTATCTTTTTATAATAAAAAAAATAAACATCCTTTCTTTTAAATTAAATAACTTATTCCCCACTCAAAAATATTATTTTAATTTTTCTTAATTAATGTACAATTAAATTGCATATAATCAGTTTAATCATTAATAATAATTAAAGCTAACTAATTATACACAACTCTAATTTTATAATCATTGATTAAATATTCTTGATAAATCAATATTTAGTCTTTAATAATTTAATTTATCCCTTTTCCAACTTTCACATTTAGACTTTTAAAATCAAGCCTTTTAGATAAGAAACCAAATATTTAATTAATTTAATTTCCTAATTAATTAAATATCCTGATATTATAATTATTTCTTTTATTTAAATAATATTTCATAATTCTAATGTTTCGTGATTGATCTAAATATCATAATTAAACATTTTACCAAATAAATAACATAGTCAAATCCACATAAGCAAAACCATTCAAAACTCAAACTCAAACAACACACGCAAAGATAAACATGTGGGTTTAAAAAGGGATAGAGAGTCAAATACGAGTCCTCCTTGAAAAATAAGTGTTTAGGCTGTGCTTGGGTTTGGACTCGATCATTATCTTCCCATTCTTGCCATTGAGTTATTGTGATAGGGCACACTTATCCTGGCAATTCAGGGAAGTCGATGCTCAGTACTTACAACCTGCATAAAAGACAAGCATGTACATATGCACATATATAACTGAACTAGATAAGAAATGACAAGGAGTGGTACATTGTGTAGATCCCAACTATAAGGTGACTACTTCCCTCCCTTAACCACATCATACACATCATAAAGAAACATAAAATAGACATGTGCACCATACACATGCAAGTATACGGTAAGTACCATAATGAGTAATGAGTCAACTCATCAAATACTCAAATATAACAATCATTACTATGAATGTAAAAAAATCATCATTAAAGATATATCATCTGAAATCATTATGAAAGCAATCACATTTACTAACTAAGAATCATTAAAGCAATATTAACATGTAAGTAATCATAATCATTAGACAATGTTGAAATATAATCAATGAAGTAAACATAAATGATATTTTGAAGTCAGGAAATAACATCATACCATATATCTCTAAAACTAACACATGTATGAAATAGGCCTAAAAGAGTTCAAAATATATAATATAAAGAAAAGGATGGGTGGATAAAGAGATTCACAAGATGATGGAAAGAAAAAGAGATGAAATAGAAATACATATATTTGAGAATAGCTTAGGAAGCATACTTAACATCCAAGGCTAAAGTTCCCCAAGCCATTCTTAGAATCTATATTTAATTCCCCATGATTGTAATGTGAAATGAGCATAGCATATGCCCCTCTGTTAAAGTCATTTCTAACACTTTAAGAGGATTGATGACTTTAACAAAGTTTACATACATCCACCAAGATAAATTTCCACTATGACATGCCCCTAGGAGAAGACAAATCAAGGGAAATAATCACATAACATATATAAGGAGCACAAAGGGATATACACACACTATGATCATATGATAAAATGAAAATATTATATCAAGTATGAATATCATCATCCCCCAAAGGAATTAGAACTACAATATAATGCAAGAAAGACATGGAAGAGTTACGAAGAAGAGTTTGTATATACTACCACCATAGAGACCAAAAAAAATTAGTGCTACCATGTCACAAATCTAAGTAGACAACACAAGGATACAAGTATGAACAATAGCATAAGTAAAACATAACATATAAAAACATATAGAAGAATGGTATAATGTTTCAATTTCTTTATGACCTTGCACCAACAAAGAAATAGGGGTCATCTCCAAAAATCTAAACAAGTATTAAATAAACACGATATAGGGAAGCACTTCATAATAGGAGAATACACCAAAAGACATTATGCTAGAGTACACACTTCAGGCGCATTGTCCTTCTCCCCCATCTTGGTCAAAAGCAATAAGAGAAGGTGGAAAAGTTGCAAGAGGAGCTATATCCAACATAGTAGGAGCAATAGCTCAATCTAAAGAAGGACCCTCTAGAGAGTCACTATGCTTAGAAGTAGATGTAAGAATAAGATGTATAGAAAGCATGTTAGGTAAATCAACATCATGATTAATAATCTCATGTTCATCATCATCTAAAGTATCTTGATCATCAAGATTAATAGCAATAGAATCCAAAATAGGAATATTAGATGTATCTATCTCATTAGTATTATTAACTTCCTCTACAGACATGGGTTGATGAGAAATATTCAAATGATATTTAGCATGGGCCTAACAGCTCTTTCAGTATTCACAAGCATGTTGGTTATGCTCAGTCTTATTATATATTTTTTGAGAAGATAAAGATCAACAACCATAGGTTCCTTGCCAAGATGACTAGGATGAACAACAATAGGTTGAGAACTAGAAGGAGGAACCACACTAGGAGGAGGAACCAAATTGGAAGAAGGAACTACACTAGAGGGATCAATAGATGCAAGAGGCGATTGACCATTATAAATAGGAGAATTAGAAAAAATGAGCGTAGAGTGTGTAGGTAAAAGACCACAAGAGATATCCCTAGGCATACTCAACTTAGCAACCTTTCAACATTTATGAGCTTAATAAGATTGGAAAATATAATTTAGATGAGTAGGAGGTGTAGTAGGAATGGAAGGCCAAAATAAACCAAGAGTAGAAAAATATTGAGGTCTAGAAGGATGATAAAGATATTATCAATCATCTTAATCTCACCATCATAAGGATATTTAATACATTGATAAATAAGGGAAGCAATGGATTGAATGGAAATCAAGCAAGGTAAAAAAAGCTTCAATTGGAATTGATTGGAAGTAGGAATGAAAATAAAGGTTTTATTCACCACTTTACCATAGAGCTCAATAGGAAAAGAAATGAAACCCTGAGGAGGATACAAGAAACTATTACAAGTTTGAATCCAAGTAATAGTTGAATCATAGAAATCATGATTTTTTTCTTAGCATATAAATGTTCCTCAGTAATAAAATTAGCCATAGAAGTAGGATCAATAAGAAATCTATAATAAGGATATTTATCAATCTAAGTAGCAATATAAAGAGGACCATTATGCTCCTTCAAAATATCAGCATCAATAAATGAAATAGTAAGGTCTCGAGTATGCTTACGACCAATTTTAGGCTTATATTGATCATTCAAAGTAGAGTGAAGGTCCTTCATAGGTGGATGTGAAAGTTTAATTACATGTTCCATAGTAGTAATAGTATTTTCATTCTCTCTTTATAAGGTATCATAAGCAACATTCAACCCAGGAGAAGGAGGGTGTTGCACAATAGTATCGGTAGTGTGATGAGGTAAATGATTAGTATAGATTTGAATATTTTGATTAAGAGGTGCCACAAATTTATTTCCATTATCATGACTATCAAAAAATAAGGTATTAGAATAATTCAAATCTTGAATCTTATGCTTCAAAGAATAACATGCCTCAGTATCATGGCTAAGATGATGATGATATTAAAAAAAAGACTTTAAGATTAAAGTGCAAAATTGATGTAGTAGAGGGAAGATGTGGCTTAACATGAGGAAGTGTAATAATATTAGCACTAAACAACCTACCCATAATGGAATATTAAGGCTCAAAAAGAGGAGTAAACTTATAATACATCCAAAAAATAGAGGAAGAAGTAGTGACAACCCAAGATGCAGTATCTACTTGTTCATCTACTATATTTTTGGTATGTTTATTCTTGACATAGTTGTTAGGTTTCAATAATTTGTTATAGTTAAGTGCGACATCATCTTATCAAAAGTTACACGAGCCATTGGAGTGGTGTTCTCTAAAACTAATTCACTTGTAATTGATAATGATGAAGTACTGCCCAAAGTTGTGAAAATGAAGTAAACTAAGTAAGAAGAATCTTATCTCTAATGTATTTTTATAAATTAACAATAAAAATATGTTGAATATCAATATCAAGCACATGATAAGAAATATAACCATGCAAATGTTTAAATCTACCAATAAAATTGATCACTTTCTTCTTAAGATGTTGTTTACAATGCATCAAATCAGTCAAAGATACAAAAAGGACCAACATTATTACAAAGTTGTTAGATAAAGGCATTAGCAAGTTTATGAAAGGAATTAATAGAATAAGGAAGAAAAAAGTAATACCATTACAAAGCTTTGTCATGAAAGGTGTGAGAACACAAAATTAGGTAAACTCCTATAGTCATGAGAATAATCACTACATAGAACTTGGAAAGTCTTAAGATGAGTCAAAGGATCACTTTTACTATTAGAAGTGTCAAGGAAAGGCATGTAATCTTTTTGAGGAGCAATGATACAAATAATGTCAAAAGATAAAGGACTACCCATATCACATATAGGAACATTAAAATTAGATTGAGTAAAGGAATCAAATTGTTGTTATAAAGAAGAAATAGTTTGAGAAAGAATTAGGATAATGGAATCAATAGAGGAAATGGGTGGCATATGAACATTTGATACACTAGGAAGAGTATATTAATTAGTTGAAATATAAGAAACTATGGGTAGAACACTAGGAACCATAGTAGGAAGATAAGGATAAGTAAAAGGAACACTATTATATGAAGGTTGTGAAGTAGGAAATGAAGAAGGCATAACACTCATAGGAAAATAAGGAATAGGAAGACTACTAAGAGGATTAAATGACTAAATAGAAGTAGTCACAATAGTAGCAATATAAGTAGAAATTCTAGAGATAGGTGCAGAAATAGGCAATGTAGGTTCAAGATTAGAAACAAACATAACCATATCTATTTCAGAGGCAACTTGAGTCAAACGCTTAACATGAATATGGACAAGGCGATTAAGACCACACAAAAGATTAATACCCTATTAATCATTATAGATCACTTTCTTAAGAGTATCAAAAGAAATAATGGTTTTAGTATTATGATTCTCTAGAAGAAGCTAATCATGAATTTTATCAATCTCAATAGCAAGTTTATCAAAAAAATTTAGGAGGAACCCTTAAAGTCCTATCCTCATCATGATATGAGTGGGAAGAGTCATGCTCCATAGAAGTATTAGGATCATGAGAAACCATAGGGTCACCAAGGTTTAAAAGACAATGATAAGAGGAATCCAGATCAAAGAGAGCCATGAGTCTATGACCTCTTCTAATGGGAATAGTATAAGTAGGACTGAAGGTAGTAAATCTCATATACTAGAAATAAGGTAAGAAATCTAACCTTATGATATGAACTAAATCACAAATAACACAATATAATCTAAGGAATATATAAAGCATGAAAATATAGGTCACAAGATAATACAATGAAATGAAAATATCTAAATTTTAATAATGAATCTAACACTAAATAAAAAATAGAAATTTTATAAGTTGGGTTCACTAATTAAGAGGTGAAAACACAAGAGAATACAAAGGAGAACCTAAAACCACAAAAGAAAGAGTTTACACAATTGGGTTCACCAATTAATGTAGGTTAGGAAATGTGAATCAAGGATATGAAAGCCTATGTTCATCACATAACCACACATACATAATAGAGAGAGTGGTGTTAAGGAGATAGATCATTTTAATCCCAAATCTAAAGAACTAGATCTAGAGAGATTAGTGTTGACCAAGTAAGAAAGGAGCACCAATGTTAACTAGGTCTAGGGAAGAATAGGGGAAAAAGATAGCCAAATAATTGAAAACCCTAGATGATATGATAAGCTGAAGATATGCATAACTAAACATGTTGAAAGGACAAAGAAGGTAGATGAAACACCTTGAAAACTTGATTTTTAATTTTTGTGTTGATTAGAATGGATATAAACTGTCAGGTCTGGGACTGAAACTACGCGATTGAAAAACCTCAAAAATCATTCCATGATCTATAAGGATCAAATTGAATGATCAGGGTGACCTCTTTACTATTGAAGCATCGGGGGTGATCAAATAAACCCTAATGTAATGAGTGTGATGTTTATTTAGATTTCATAATTTTGAAGAAAGCTAAAAAGGGTACTCAGGTCTGCTAGTTTACCAATTTGATATTTGCAACCTACAATAAGAAAGGGTTTTTGTTATTTATGGGGGGTTTACCTTGGTCAAACCATAGTTTAGGAGTTAACCTTGAATTTAAATAGCACAAATGTAAACCAAATTTATGAAATCACCATGCAATAATAGGATCTCTTCAATTGAATGCAATATGCTTACTTCACCAATTGATTTAGATCAAGAAGATGAATATGAATAGATGTAGAGAATGCAACAAAAGGATCTTGAATGGATTGAATGAGGTCTTGAATATGACTCCCACAATTTCTTGAATTCTTGAATCCTTGATCTTTAATGGAGGATGCTTGAAGGATACTTGAAGGCTTGAAGATATGAAAACTTGAATGTTTGAGAGCTTGTGCATATATGACCTTGGATTGATATTGATCTATTTTGGATGAGAAATGGAGAAAATGGAAGGCTTATATAGATCTCAAATTTGACTAACTCTTGTAGGATGACTTGCCCAGAGATTAACACCATGAAGCTATATGCATATGAGATTCAAATAGAGGACCTAAAATAGGGCCTAATCAGGGGCATATTGCATCCTTGATTGGCCCATCAGGAATGCATTGCATCCCTGCCAATCATGGCCTAGAACATTCAAGATCCCTCTCAGATCCCAAAATAGGTCCCATTATATCTCAAAAACTAGGCTCAGAGTTTGATATATAACCATTTCATTGTGGAGAGAAGATTCCAATTGGTTAAATGAAGGGAATGTAGGACCTAGGATAATAGATCCTACATCAAGATTAATTCCATAAAAATAAGATCTTTAAAGAGGATCTATTAGGTTATACCCCAATTCCACCCATGAGAAAGGACAAAAAGGGAAGAAAGAAGGAAAGATGCAATGAGATTGATTATCTCTCTTTGAATAGGTGTTAAACCTTCATTAAACTAGAGTTCTTCTAATTTAAGATGGTACAAGTATCAATCCAAAATGTGCATGGAATTTTGTCATTATGTATTGTATGTTGTTCAAATCTTCATGCATCACACACAAGTTGTGCTTGGAAGAAATCATCACAAACTATTAAATAGACATTATCAAAGAGTTTTGTTGGTGTGTGCTTAATTTGAAAAAGCTTTCAATTAATTTTGTAAAGAATTGTGGATACAATTAAGGATAACTCATCAATAAGTATAATCTATTATTGTTCAAAAATTTACTTAAGGTATCTAGTGTGTTTGAGTCTGAAGACATCATTTTGAAGATTTTCATGGTAGATAGAATATGGAATGTGCACTACTACCGTATACATTAAATGCAACTTTTTATGTTGAAGCTACAGTAATGTCTTTAGACTTGAGTGGATCACTTTTTAGTTTGTTATCATAATATTGTATCATTGCTTCATAGATTACTTTAGCTATAAAGGTCTTCCCTATTTTAACTCCACCTGTCAAGAACAAGTATAGTGGTTTTTAGGGTGCAAGTCTCTTTGTCATTATCACATCTCTTAGTATGAATTGTTATTCTCTACTTAATTATTTTTTTAGAATGAAGTAATCAACATTATTTAGCAAAAATGGATCAAATATTTTTTAGTACAATGAGTTGCAAGTATTATGCATGTTTTTAAAAAAATATTTCTTGCATGTGTGAGCTCAACTATAATGTCATGTCTATTAATATTTTTGCCTAGTGATTAGATAAACAAGAACACAAGAGCATAAACAATACACAAAAGACT
This sequence comes from Cupressus sempervirens, assembly GCA_028749045.1. NCBI lineage: Eukaryota > Viridiplantae > Streptophyta > Pinopsida > Cupressales > Cupressaceae > Cupressus > Cupressus sempervirens. The sequence continues at coordinate 413,725,628 of CM053792.1, forward strand.
CAATACATTTATCTTGGGAAAACCCTTCCACTTGAAGATAAAACCCCAACAACACTAGCAGAATATCACTTTTATTAATGATAAAATGTATGAGTGGGTAAGTGAACCAAGATGGTGTACAAAAAAGTGGCCACACCCCCCACAATTTTTTTTTTTTAAAAAAAAGGAATTTTCAATAACTCGATCTAGTTATTTGAAAAGTGAAATGTTGGCTAGGCTTGGTATCCAAGCCTAGCCATTATAGTTTAAAAAACATGATCAGGTTTTGTAAACTATATATTTTTATTGATGTCTATGTTTGAGGGCATTTTTTTACCCTCAAACAACAGTAGCAATGTGAATTGAGGAGACCAACAAAACCCAATTAGGTTTAACATAAAAAACAAATTTTGATTGCATCTCCATCCATGGCACCCCACAAACAAGGTAAGTCTTCATTCTATTCATTGTTTATATATTTTTTATCAAATTTTATAATTTAGTTTTGTAATTTATAAGTTTTGTAATTGTTTTTTAATTTTTTTAAAACATAGATGCATCAAGGAATCCAAGAAAATGAGGGAGAGAAGAAAGACCACCTCCTACACAATCAAACCCTCTACTCATTACGACACAACCACAAAACACTCCCCTCATTATGACATGACCACAAAACCCTCCACCCATAGTGACACAACCATAAAACCCTCCACTCAATGTTCCCTATCAACAACCACTGCCTCCTATAAACCCTCTATGCATACAATTAAATAATTTAACTACTACACAAGAGGATCTCATAAACCACCTCTCACAAAATAGTGCTAACATTACCCAAATAGTCAATAGGTTGCGGTCATCTACACTTGATCACCACTCAACCCTAGCGAATAAACTTGAACGAATGACCCAAAATGCAAATGATGTGTCTAGGGAGGTTACAAAATGGGGTACATGGAGGGATAGGTGTCATTAATTTTATGCCAATGGGTTATCATATCAGCAAGTGAAAGATAAAGACATAAAGAAAGGTACCATATGTTCTCTTTTATTTGATCCTATATCCTGCGACTCCCTATTACACACAACCAAAATTTTTCCTATTCATTGGTGCACTCATGCTAGGATGAGATCATATTTTTGGGATAGGTGGTATATGGTATTTGACCTACCACCATGTAATAATTATGAGGTGCCTCTATATTTTTTAAGAAAGCTATATTATGAGGTCATCCTTGGCGAGAAGCCAAATTACTTTGACATCCATCAGTTCTAGGGTATAGGGAGAGGCTTTGCATAGGATAGACTTGGGGCTCATAGGGTGGTACCACAACATGAGAGGAGATGAACAAAAAAAAAAATCATGCCTCATATTGTGCTCCCATCAATTATAAAGGAGTCTATTGATTTACAGACTCTGCATGTGGCTGCATCATTGACAGATGTTATCATTCAACATGGCTCATAGTTAGGTGATTTTCCTTCACCTATGGCACCCCAACCATCATTAGATGCACCTTTAGGGTCATCAAAACATGTGAAAAATCTGTCATCATCACATATAGCACCAAGGTCATCACAACATGTAACAACTCCATCATCATCACGTATGGCACCTCGGTCATCACAACCTATGACAACTCCATCAACATCACCTGCACCACCAGTGTCATCTCTGCTTGTGTCACTTGCACCACTAACATCATCTCTACTTATGTCACCTACATCATCCTCACTTGCACCACCTACATCATCATCACATGCATCATTATAGTCTTCATGGCCCAATCAACATTTTTTAAAGCTATCCACACATGTGTGATGGGATAGATATAGATGCATCTCAGGATGGAGTATCATCTCATCCATGTGTGCATTGTGGGCATACCTTTTACTCATTCAGAGGTGGGGATTTCACACTCACAAATGATTTGATGGCAATGGCCTTCGATGGACATGGGACATAGGTTTTTTTATTTGTTTGAGTTTTGACATGATATTATTTAATCACCTAAATATCATAAAAGTTAATAGATTTATATGTGAACAATATGCAATGCAAGTTGTAATAAGTAGTACGAGAACACCACAGAGTACTGGTTCTACTAGAGGTGTGAGGCTAGGAGCAAGAACACTTGAGGTAAAGTTTTTTAAATATTCTTAAAAGTACAATAATACATTGGCTTAAAAATTTTGTTTCTTAATTGATATGACACCAACAACCCGCTTATAGATCTTCTTCCATCTCCTACCATCATTGAAACCCTTCCATTCATCAAATCCATCCAATTCCCATCCACATATCTTGCTCCCAGCATTACCCAAACACTATCTAATGAACCTTATTAGTTTTGACATGATATTATTTAATCACCTAGAAATATCATAAAATTAATTAAATTTTTTTTTTTATAGAGAACTTTTGATTGACATGTTCAAATAATATACAATGCAAGGTGCAACAAGTGGTATGAGAAGTACGAGAACACCACATAGTACTCATTCTCCTAGAGGTGCAAGAACACTTGAGGTAAATTTTTTTAAATATTCAAAAAAGTACAATAATACATTGGATTTGAAATATTGTTTCTTAATTGGTATGACACTAATAACCTCCTTATAGATCCTCTTCCATCTCCTACCATCATTGAAACCCTCTCATTCATCAAATCCATCCAATTCCCATCCACATCTCTTGCTCCTAGCTTTACCCAAACCCCATCTAATGAACCTCATTATTTTTGACATGATATTATTTAATCACGTAGAATATTGTAAAAGTAAATATTTTTAAAATTTTATAGAGAACTTTAGATTGATATGTTCAAACAATATGCAATGCAGGATGCAACAAGCGGTACAAGAACACCGCATAGTACTCATTCTGCTAGAGGTGTGAGGCTAGGAGCAACAAAATCTAAGCTAAAGTTTTTAAAATATTCTTAAAAGTACAATAATACATTGGATTTGAAATATTGTTTCTTAATTGGTATTATTAAAAGTACAATAATACCTTTCCATCTCCTACCATCATTGAAACCCTCCCAAATTCATCAAATCCATCCAATTCCCATCCACATATCTTGCTCCTAGCATACTTGAACTACATCTAATGAACCTCATGTGAGTTCATCCTCCATATACTCATCCGAATTGAAGAACCTCCATATCACATAGGGTGTCTTGTAAGAGTGTGGAGATCATGAATCTCTAGTTTTATTTCTTGACAAGGTGCCAAAAGTTCATTCATATCTCTCTTTTCTTTCTTGGTCTCTTTGTTTTCAATTTCTAGGCCTTTCACTACTCATCCAATATCATCCTTCAAGTCCTTTTGTCTTCTTGCCCTCCTATGATCTTATTGTTATTATTGTGCCTTCTTGCCATTTACAACATTATCTTATATATAAAAAAATACTAAAGTTACTATTTTATAGGGCTTGTTGAGGGCTGAAAATTTTCAAATTGATGATGCCACACTGTCTACCATTAACTTTGGCTTTGAGAGCTATGCGGTATCATAGCTTTCACACCTATCAAGTTTACGATTTGAGTTGAACTCATGATGTGTCTTATTGATTCCTCTTATGTTATATTTGTTTCTTCTTTAGGGTACTCCACATAGCTTGAGGTTTGAAGGAAAGGGAAAGAAATCAACAAGAACACCAAAACAAAAAAAGTTATTAAATACAAGTCAAGTTTATATTTTAAAATTTAATAAGAATGAATGTATATACATGTAATCAATATTGCTTCATATGTGTTGACTTGTTTGTTGAATATATGTAGAAAACAATTCATTTTGTAGAGTTGATGAATGCTCCCGAGACTACTGATGTTGAGGCAATATAAGAGGTAATATTTCATATTTTCCTTCTCATACATTTTAGGTTATAGTATGCATTTGTTCTATATACGTATTAAATAGGTTCATTTACAAATGAGTACATGTTTTTTTAAGTTTTATAATAATTATCAATAATTTGTCTTATTAACATGTGTTATATATCTTTTACCTATTAAATCAGTCTTTGAGACTTCATGCAAAGCCTTTCCCATTTTATTTTGTTAGGAGTTTTGAGTGTCAAAGATAGGGTCAAACACAACAAAGGCTAGAGGCATGTATGTAGGCTCTTAGTTGAAGCACTTTTGTGATCTTAGTTTGGATTGCTTGTATGTGTGATAGAAATCCCTAATGCCTACTCGACAATTTCAACATTTTAATGTTTACCATATAAGTTGCCACTCATAGCAGCATTGATTCATTAGTGTTTGTATCTCTTGCTAGCACTAGAGATCTAGCTCAAGCAGTAGTGCAATTTTTGTTTTTTAACTCTATTTGTAATCCCTAATGCCACTCTATAATGCTAACATTTTATCACTTATCATATAGGCTGTGCCTTATAGCAACCTTGATTCATTAGTGCTTGTATCTCCTACTAGCACTAGAGATCTAGCTCAAGCTGTAGTACATTTTTTAAACTCTATTTGTAATCCCTAATACCACTCTATAATGCTAATATTTTATCACTTATCATACAAGTTGTGCCTCCCATGAGCATTGATTCATCAGTAGTTGTGTCTCCCATCATCACTCTACGTCATAATTTTGTGAGGAGTTCCACCCATCAACAAAGGATCTCATTATTGCTATCATTTAGTCCAACTATGGGACAAAGGGATGAGGTAATGAATAACTCAACTATCCACAATTTAGAACCCAATTTATAGTTATTTTCATATTACTTATACATAAGATATTTGATATTGTATTTTAATTTTTGTTCTACAAACACTTAGTGAGCCAAAAACTGCATCAAAGAGGCTCAATTTTGATGATTCTGCATAGTCATAGATATGTATACTGATATACATATGTAGTTGTGGTCATCACATGACATTGACATATATTTGACTTTCATATTGTATATATTCATGATTTGTATTGTGCACATTTGAAATTTATATTGTAAAAAAAATTGACATTTGTCGGGTATTCAACTTTTGTATTGTATATATTCAATATTTTTACTATGCACATTCAACATTTCTTTTGTACACATTCGACATTTGTTAGGTATTCGACTTTTGTATTGTACCGATGAGACATAACATCCTTTTGTAACTAATGATTGATATGACATAATATATTGTTCATTTTGATAGACATTAAACTTGGATTTCCATCCAACTTGTTCAATTTGTGCATACGAACTTGTATTTCATGTTACTTTCTTGCAATTAATCAAACACATGAACATTCATTATTTTATATAGAAAATCTAACATGTTTATCAAATTCATTATAACATGTAATCATATGTCACTTATTTTAATGTAATAAGACATGAAAAGTAAAAATATGTCATTATTTTTGTATTTGTGTCAAAGATCGCAGCCCAATAGTGCTTAGAGATCCTTAGGGATGCTTCTGTTCAGTGTAGTTGATATTGTCAGAGGGATGTTGTGGCTGAAATGAGGTTGGTCCTAGCCTAAACCTGACCAACTAGAGCTAATAGAGATGATTCAATCCTAGGACCAATAGTTTTAAATATACACAACCTTGCTCATTTTAACTAAGCCACATTGTAACTTTTGGCAATAGGCAAGATACAGGTGCGAAATCCAAACAAAGTAGAATCTCTAAAAATTGAGATAGGTTGTTGTGGGCCTAGATAACATGATCCTGTAGCACCTAATAGTTTTTCAATACTTGCACGAGCTTAGAGAAATGCTTGATCAAATATTGTAGCCTGATGGTGCTTAGAGACCCTTAGGGATGCTTCCATTCAGTGTGGTTGATACTATTGGAGGGACATTGTGGCTGAAACAAGGTTGGTCTTAGCCTAAACCTAACCAACCAGAGCTAATAGAGTAGATGATTTGATCCTAGGACTAATGATTTGAAATTTACACAACCTTGCTCATTTTAATTGAACAACATTGCAACTTTTGGCAATAAGTGAGATACGGGTGCCAAATCCAAACAAAGTAGAATATCTAAAAATTGAGATAGGTTGTTGTGGGCCTAGATAATGTGATCCTATACCACCTAACATCATCAATACCTTGCACGAGCTCAAGGAAATTCCTGATCAAAGATTGCAACCCAATGGTGCTTAGAGACCCTTAGGGACACTTCTGTTTAGTGTGGTTGATATTGTTAGAGGGATGTTGTGGCTGAAAAGAAGTTGGTCCTAGCCTAAACCTAACCAACTAGAGCTAACAGAGTAGACAATTCAATCCTAGGACCAATAGTTTGAAATATACACAACCTTTCTCATTTTAACTGAGCAACATTGTAACTTTTGGCAATAGGAGAGATATGAGTGCCAAATCCAAAAAAAGTAGAATCTCTAAAAACTGAGATAGGTTGTTGTGGGCCTAGATAGCGCAATCCTATATCACCTAAAAAAATTTCAATACCTTGCACGATCTCAGAGAAATGCTTGATCAAATATTGTAGCTCAATGGTGCTAAGAGACCCTTAGGGATGCTTTCGCTCAGTGTGGTCAATACTATCAGAGGGATGTTGTAGCTGAAACAAGGTTGGTCCTAGGCTAAATTTGACCAATCAAAGCTAGCAGAGCAAATGATTTGATCCTAGGACCAACAGTTTGAAACATACAAAACCTTGCTCATTTTAACTAAGCAACATTGCAACATTTGGCAATAGGTGAGATACGGGTTCCAAATCCAAAAAAAGTTGAATCTCTAAAAAACTAAGATAGGTTTTTGTGGGCCTAGATAACATGATCTTGTAGCACATGATAGTTTTTCAATACCTTGTACAAGCTCAAAGAAATGGCCGATCAAAGATTGCAGCCCGATGGTGCTTAGAGACCCTTAGGGATGCTTCCATTTAGTGTGGTCGATACCATCAGAGGAACATTGTGACTAAAACAAGGTTGGTCTTAGGTTAAACTTGACAAACCCAAGCTAACAGAGCAACTGTGGATTGCTAGGAAAAACCAAAATTGTTGATTAGGTCCTAAGTTGGTCAAAAGTTACTCAATAATCCAAAAGTTGTTGAATAGGTTAAAAGTTGTTACAAATGGGTAACTAAGGTATTAGGTTACTTAATACATCCTAGGAATCTTAACTAGGGTCCTAGAATAGTCTGAGATGAACCCATTCGACAAAAAGATGTCAAGAGCAAAAAATGCTCAAAAGTTGCAAAGTTTCTCAAAAAGTTGCTTGAGAAACTTTTGCAAAAAGTTGCAAATTGACCCTACCTTAAACTTAACCACAAACCTTACCTATGGTAAAAACCTAGCCCTAACTCTTCGTTGACCCTATTGACCTCATGATGACATTATCATCATGCCTTGTGCCAATCAAAAGGCTATTTTAAGCCTTAAAAGGGGTTACATAGTGTGACAACAAGGACACAGTCCAAAAAAACCCTACAACCATCTAAATTTATATAAGTTGAAGATAATTAAATATTTTTTTAAGGATATCATCAAACCCATAAAAAGGAATATATGGCATACAAATATGCACATGTTACATGTTTTCTCTTTTTTATATACAAAATTTGGCATCTAAATATGCACATGTGACATCTCTTATCATATTTTTATACAAAATATGGCATATAAATATACACATGTTACATGTCTTCTCTTTTATATATACAAAATTTGGCATCTAAATATGCACATGTGACATCTCTTATCAGATTTTTATACAAAATATGGCATACAAATATGTACATGTTACGTGTCTTCTCTTTTTTATATACAAAATTTGGCATCTAAATATGCACATGTGACATCTCTTTTCAAATTTTTATACAGAACAAATATGCAAATGTTACATGTCTTCTCTTTTTTAAATTAGAAATTTGGCATCTACATATGCACATTTCTATGAAGTTGCAACATTTCACATTAGATATATACAAAATTTTCAAAATTATTCTACCATATGTAGAATGATTCAGCTATGTAGTACACAATCAATCAAGGGAACCTTCTAGATCAACTCTAACCCTTATTGTATCAAGTATTCCTTTGTGATTAGATTCACGTACTTTCCACAACTTCTTATTAAGAGACATACCACGATACGGTATCAATTGAATATTTTTTGCAAAAATAAGGTTAGAGTAATGAAGAATATGTCTGTGTCTCAAAATCCTCAAATAACCATGTGGTAGATTTCTTGATAGGGTACCTACATTTAATTTTAAAGACAATTTAAAGTTAGAAGTTCAATACATTATACATGAAAAATTGACTTAAATAGATATTCATGGTAGGGGAAAAAAACATACTACTTCCTAAGCCATGTGCCTATCACAACGATGGATCCTATTGGGTACTCAATATCCTCATCATCAATGACTACAACTATCAGTTTCTTTTTGGGCTCAATACATCGGCATAGAAAGTAATTTGTTCCTTCATCATTATTCTCATATGCAATAACTACATATACATGACTAGCATTATATAGAAGGATAAGTTAATGGAAAAATTAAAAGTAATCTATTTTAACCAAATATTAAATTGATAACTTAGTACCTGGTTCAACTAGGTCAGATACATGCTCAAAATCTATTGATGCTTCAACCTGGTTCAGTTGTAGTGCTATAGGAAGTTGATATGAATCAATTGGATGTAAAGACCTACAAGACCATTGGTCAACCCACTCTTTTGATTCAAATTCATCCCATAAATGATGCATACATGAAGAGCAAAAGCATGCAACTTTTCTAGTATGAATAGCTAGTGACAATGCATTTGAACTTCGAAATGAATGCATCTCACTTGATCATGAAAGTGTACAACAATCTTACAAATTTTCAATGTTAGGTTCATGTATCAACCAAAAATATCTAGAAATCATAGACTTACTTGCATTATACGGTCCCATTGTAGAATTGCACCATTGGACAATTGTTTCAACATTTTCTAATATTGCGCCACCTTTGTACTTTAATTCCTCTCTACTAAGGGCTCTTTTCACACATGCTCTAGCACCATCATGCTCTCCCTTTCCATGTCCTGCCTCAATGAAATTCCAAAAATGTCACACTTCACTTGTCACATGTAATACCTACCCCTACTTGACTTTTCTGATTGTATTGTCAAATTATTTTAGGTAAGTTTTCTGATAATGTTTTGTGTTTAGCAGTGTTGGGTTATTGGAATTGATTAATTGTATTTCATATTCAGTTAATATATGTGTTGAGTTACTTTAAGTACCAATTATTTTATTTATTTCATGATTGTTTCAATGATGATATATATGTTCATTTAGTGACTTTCAGTTATTTAATGATGTTGGTTAGACAAATAATTTTTATGAAGTTTCTATGAATACTTACCCCATACTTGCATGTGTATGGTGTGCACGTATGTTTTCTTTATGCTTGATGTTTTTGATGTGGTTGAGGAAGGGATTTGTAGTCACCTACTAGTTGGGATCTACACAATGAACCACTTCCTACCATTGTATGTTTAGTTTGGAATATTGTGTTTGTACATGCATGGATTTTATGCAAATTACATGTATTGGGTATTGACTCCCCTAAATTGCCAGGATGAGCGTACCCTATCAAAGTATTTCAATGGTATAAGTGGGGAGATAATTTTTGAGTTTGAATCCTAAACCCTAAGCCAATTGTCCTAGAAAATAGGACAAATATCTAAGTTTTTTATTTGTTTGAATTTGTCCAGTGACATGAATTCGTGATTTTGACCCTAGAGTTTGATTTTGTTATTTGTCTTCAGTTGAGTTATTATATTTGGTTTTGTGGGTATGTTGTGATTTCTATTATAATTAAATCAAATTAAAAGATAATTTAGTGATTTAATTTAATGAAAATTTTATAAAGAAAATTTAGTATTTAATTATATTTAATTAATTGAGAAATTAATTAAATAAAGGAATTAAATTTAAAGATTTTATTAAAGTTCTATTTTTTACGTATTTATATTTATTTAATTTAATGATAATTATTTAAGAGTTTAATTTTAATAATAAACTCTAAATAATGTTATTAATTAAGTTAATAAATATATTATTAAAAACATCTCGTGAATTAATTAAATAAAAGAATTAAATTTAAAGATTTTATTAAAGTTCTATTTAGGTGTATTTATATTTATTTAATTTAATAATAATTATTTAAGAGTTTTATTTTTAATAATAAACTCTAAATAATATTATTAATTGAATTAATAAATATATTATTAAAGCGTCTCATGATTTACTAAGAAAGAGAAAACACAATTTAATAAAGTTTATTTTAATTAAGTTACATAAAACTAATGTATGAAATTAAAATATAATTAATGCCGATAGGCATTCTACAATGGTAGAATGGATGGAGTGGGATGGTGTGAGCACGTTAATGTTAACTTTTATTTTTATAGGTTAAATTTAACAACCATCTACATGTCAAAAGTTTAAATATTATTATAAATAGAATATACTTTTAAAAATAATTAAATAAATACCACATAAAATATTTATTTAAGCTATAATATTTGGAGATATAAATCATCCATTTAAAAAAAAATTATAATGAAAAGCTTAAGTTAGTAAAAAAAAAAAAAAAATGGAGATAAAAGAAATATAAATAATTTTTGTAGTGCCTGCCCCTAGGTCACATTTTTGCTAACATTGTCAAACTCTTTTGGAGTTAGTTTTATGTTGATGGTTAGCAACATTGTTTTGAAGTTATCAGATATTGTTTCAAATTCAGTTTAATATGTGATGAGATTTCTTAGACTCTATATTATCATATGTGTTTTTTTATGGATACTTACCCCATACTTAAATGTGTATGGTGTGCGTGTTTGTTCTTATGTATGGCATGTCTGATGTGGTTAAGGAAGGGAGTCGTAGTCACCTGCTAGTCGGGATCTACATGATGCACCACTTCTTGCCATTGCCTATTTAGTTTAGTATATATTGTGCTTGTACATGTATGGTTTTTATGCAGGTTGCAAGTACCGGGTATCAACTTCCCTGAATTGCCAGGATGAGCGTACCCTATCACATTATCTCAATGATAAGAGAGGGGAGATAAATTCTCAAGTCCAAATCTCAACCCTTTAAGCCATTTGTCTTAATTGGAAATTAGGACAAGTATCTGAGTTGAGTACCCTCCGAATGCGTCAGATGACGTAATTCATGATATTAACCCTTGGTTTGATTTTGTATGCATTTTGGCTATGATGGGTTTTTCGTATTTTATTTTATGAGTCTTTGATGTATTTTCTATTAATTAATCTTAATTAAAAGATTTAATTAATGGTTTAATTTAATGGAAAATTAATATGATATTTTAATATTTATTTTATTTAATTAATTGAAAAATTAATTAAATAAAATAATTAAATTTGAAAATAAAAGTTATAAGTTTAAATTTGGAATGTGATAATATTTATTTTAATAATAATATATTTGGAGTTCATTTTTAAATAAGTGACTAAATAATAATATTATTAAAGCTAATAAATATTTTAGCAATTAAGTTTTGAAAATGAAATTTAAAAGTGTAAAATATATTTAAAATTATTAAAAGATTCTAGATTTCATATGATTAAAATATAAATATATTAAGATTAAACAAGTGGAGCTATTAAAGTTAGTGCATGAGATTTAATAAATGAATAAATTAAATTGGAAAGAATAAAGTAAATATTATATTAATTAATGTGCATTATTTTAATATTTAAGAGTTTGCGAATTCTCGAGAGTTGTCATGTAGACAACACAGGAGTTTGCACTCTAAGAATGCACTAGTTGTCTATACTTAGGAGTTAGCATATTATTTGAGCACATGGTGTCTACAACCTTATGACTCATCTAGCAGGTTGGAGAAGACTCATGCTTGGTTGTCATGCTTATCTTCTAGTTGTTTCTAGAGACATTCTAGATGCATCTTAGAGGCCTTTAAATAGAGACTCTCCTAGTGTGTTTGGACAAGCTTAAATGGAAGCTTCAAGCTTCAAGCTCACATACATTTGAGAAGCTCATATGCTTCTACATGCTCATATGTTTCTCCATGCTCATATGTTTCTACATGCTTCTATGCTCCTTTAAGTACTTCTAGTCACTTGGAGGTTTCAGTTGGCTTGGGTCTTGGAGGAGTTGTAAATGATGGAGAAGAAAGAGATTTTCTATGGACTTCTGAGGCATGGTGGATTAGCATCAGTGTCCAAGTGCACTCGTGATATTTGCATATTCTCTTTGCACTCTTTCTTTTCCTGTCTTCATCATGTTTGTTATATGTGTCTGAATCTTCTCTATGATTGAATCTATAATTTGAAATTGGAATCTAGATATTTTATTTGGTTGAGAAGAAAACAATAGAAAACCCTAGCTTCAATCTAGAAAAGAATTTAGATTTGAATCGGGTTTGGGTTCGAATTGTATTGGAATCGAAGATTTGATTAAATAAGGGTTTGTATTTTAATATTTATGATCAAACCTATTAGACAAATTAATAGGTAAATCCGAGGAACGGTTATTATGAGTAATTTAGAGAATAATTACCATCCTTATTTCATTGAAATGAAAGCCCTTCTTGTGTAAAAGTAAATATATGTTCTCTTTGAAAATACTAATTTGCATTAATACACACACACACACACACACACACACACACATATATATATACATATAATGTATTAGCTTTTGTTCTATGGAAATATCGATATTAAATCGCAATGGGGAACTTTGAGTAATGTTTTTGGAAAACATTAATTAAAAATAAAATCATTTAAATTGAGGAGGGGCGGGATTACCCACCCCGTACCCCCCTTAGCTTCATGTGCCAGCAGGTACTGTAGTCACAGGGTACCTGCGGCGGACCCTTACTACTGCCGCACGACTTAACTAAGGTGGCAGCGACATTTTAAATATTAAAAAAAAAATGCTGCACTTTAATAAAATCCCATCCTTTTTATACTCAGCGGTCGGCATGGACTCTGCCTACGACCGCAGGCCACATACCCTCCTTAATTCAAATGACAGTAGCATGTTAAATGCGGTTCAACTTTTACAAAGTTGAATTATTGTTATTCAATTTTTAATTAAATGGATTAGTTGTGCATAATAATATATGGCCGAATTTACCAACCCCAGCCCCACTGTCGTCACATGCTCGCAGGGCGTTACATCATATGGAGTGGTGTTTAATTTGTTTAAGACAACATTATCACTGGTCACACGCGGCTTATAACCTGCGGCGATTATAATCGCATGACAAGAAATATGTACTGTTCGATTTATAATATCGTGGAAAATATTACTAATGATTTGCTGGTAATATTATAATGTATAACGTTAGCACATGAATTCGGTGGTAACGTTATATGTTATAATATTACTATATGAATTTGATGATATGGTTATATGTTATGTCATTTTATATGATGTTATTAAGTATTAATAATTTTAAATAATAATAATTTTATGTTATATAAATATTAATTATTATTATATAATATTAATTAATATGTATACATATATTTTTGGATTACTTATTAATCACTTTCTTTAATACTTTAGTCTAAATACTATTTAAACAAATTCAATGATAATAAGATTTAATAAGTAGCTTGACTCTAGTTTATTTTAGGAAATCGATTTAGGTCAAGGCGAGATTATCAGCTTAAATGACCCAATCTATATATATAATTAGGTTTTCATTAAGATATTATTATTTTATTTGCAATGTTGAATATGGAATTATTAACTCATTAAAATAATGTTGAGATGGGTTGTATAGATTCACCCCTAATATAATTCGTTATTTGTAATTAACACGTTACTATTAAATTGTTAATTTGAATGTCAATAGATTGGTTTATTATTAAATGTAATTTGCGAGATCGATTTTAATTGATGAAAATTATTGTTAAGAAAATGTTAGTGTTCATTGAATATAATGACGAAGGTGGTCATTATAGATTTATTAATAAGATTCCCAATATAGCTTGTTATTAAGTATTAATAAGTTATTATTATTGAACTATTAATATGAATATTAGAGATTTAAATTATAGTTGACTTTTAACATACAAATTATAGTTAGTTATTAATCAACTGATATTCTTGGGGTTGACGGTATGGTTAAGTAATTATTAATTAAATCAATTAACTAGAGTTAATTGGATTTAATTAATAATTATGTTATGTAATAGAGATTTAATTGATATAATTATTTTAATGAGATTGTAAAAATATTGATATCAAAGTTGGTAGGTCTTATTCTGATGACCTGAATAATGATCTTAGATGTTTTAATAGTGAGACTTAGTAATATTGAATTGAAAACTATTATAATGTTAATAGGTCATGGATTGTGCACCTATGAGAATTGATTCATTTAATTGATCATTTTAATAAAGATATAATCTTCTTATTCGAAAGATTGATAATTGGCTCTCTTATAATATAACGAATAATGCTCCTTTGATTTATGCTAAAAGTTGAAGTAACATTAAGAAGAGTTAATCAATTAGAAATATGGATCATAGTTAAATAAAGAGAACAATTTGATTAAGAGTCAATGATGATCAGTTTAACGAGTAAAGTATTTACCCTTAAGTTATTCTTAGAATATTATTTTAAGGATAATGCTATCGGGGAACAAACAGGTTGACGTGTAGGTCAAATGATAAATCCTATATACTTGAAGTATACTTGTAAATAGAAAACTGAAACCCCTACAATTGATTCAATTATGTAATATAGCAAAACCAAAACATGTGTCTGCATCGTGTATTCTCTATGCTTCTTATTTTGGGTTTTGGGTTGACTAGTGTTGACCAATCTTAGGTTGTTACCAGAGGCTCGGGGGTTATGAGATGTGATGGCATGTTGATTTTATTTGGTCTCGATCTTTATAAGCCCAACTATGGTTATGTGATTGTATGCTCTATGAAATGTTTGTATTTACTGATTGTTATTGTTCATCAGTCTTCATATGTGAAGCTAAGATGTATATGTATCTAAGACACTTGAGCTAATCATTTTTGAGTCATCGATCAGTTATTCTTGGATTATTTTTCAGTCGCCATGATGGGACTGAAATGTTGATTTATCTCTTGATGATGTCATGTTGTGACATGTTTGACTTAACCATTTTGGAGTCTTTGATCAGTATGATTTTGAGATATTCTTGGTTGCTTGTTGAGAACCAATGGATATTGTGATTTATTTTGAGATATATTTTGGTTATTGAGAACCAATGGATACTTATGATTATCACTGACGCCTTCAGTTGCCAATAGAGAACTGTTGTGGTCATGATTTTCTATGGATGCTTTTCAGATGCTCATGGAGATTTGATAATTCTTATTATGGATATTTGATGCTTATATTGTGGATATTTGATGATTCTTTTTATGGATTATCTTTACAATCGCTTGTACAGGACTGTGGTGATTTATGATTCCATGAGCTTAGGGTAGGTTATCTACTTGTAGTGTCGGGAAGTGGCTTGCAATGGGGGCCGGGGCCCTAAGTGGCTGCCAGGGTAACTCATTGTAAGTTTG
Organism: Cupressus sempervirens; assembly: GCA_028749045.1. Taxonomy (NCBI): domain Eukaryota; kingdom Viridiplantae; phylum Streptophyta; class Pinopsida; order Cupressales; family Cupressaceae; genus Cupressus; species Cupressus sempervirens. The sequence continues at coordinate 413,741,131 of CM053792.1, forward strand.
GTTAATAAGTGATAACATTTACACACTAAATGGGGATTAAATGAACCTAAAAAGACAATTGTTTTGGTTCTTGCCCATGCCTCGAGTGCTTGTACAGACTAGGATGGGAGTAGAGAGAACGCAAGGTTGTGACCTTGCATTCCATAGTATGGCTCATCAGTATTAGAGGATACTAGTGGCTGCATGAGATCAGTATGGACCTGTGGAGTTTAGCTAACTGCCAGGGTAACTTGTACGTGATAAATGTGATGACACTTTCCCGCTTGCAGAGTAGGTTTCTTACATGTCATTGTGTGCCTCTGGAAATTAGATGTCAGTTTTGTGTGATGGAACCTTTGAGTTAGTATACTTTTAGGATTCTTGGACTTAGAGAGTATTTATGCTATGTGATTTTGATATTCTGTTTGGGACTTGAGATTATCTCCTTAGCACGGTGGGAGTGGACCAGTTAGGTTCCACGTGGTCGGGTGGTAGTGTTTTTTCACTCTTATCATTTGAGATCCGTTTGAGACACCGTGGCTGGAGCATTCTTGGTTGGTATTTATCTTCATTATGTTCTTGGAACATTATGATAGATGATATACCCTATGATGGATGTATTTACTGGTATGTTCTTATATTGATGATTTGCATATGTTAGATGATGTTATCTTATGATTTACTTTGCATGTTAGTAGGATGTTTTAGGAGTGACATTCCTACTATGATAATACCGATGATCTCTTCAGTGCTTTGGAATGTTACGCACAGAGGGATGGCTAGGATCCACGATGGTCTAATGATGCTATTTACGGTTGGGAGGAACCGTGCACTTAGTTAATTATGTTTTTAATATATGGTCATCTTTTATGATGGATGTTTATATCTTTTGTGATGATGTATCATGTATTGTTTATGGTTTCATTTATGCTATTGCATAATGGATTAATATTGGATGATGATGTACTTTATTTACCTGGATGTTTATTCTTTTAAGCTTTTCATACCTTGTGACATGTACAGTGGATGGTTGAGCTAAACTAAAATATAATTACAAAAGGACACTTGTATATGGGTTAAGAATGTTGGATGTTTCATTGTCATTTCATAAGGATGTGATGTTAGATGAATAGTTAATTTAGATATGATACAACGTTAAGGGATCCTTAAGGAATGTAATCTGTTATGTTATGTTATGTTTACTTTCAATTGTATTGTTACTATTGCTTCCGTGAATGTTAAGAATGGTTTTACTTTCATGTTTAAAAAATAATAATTTTTTTTTGGCAAACTTAGTGAAATTCTTTGGATCCCTTGGTGGGGCATTACAATTTTAGATGTAGTAAATTAAATTAGAATAATTTTTTAGTAGATATCTATCGACATTTATTTAGATAGATTTAATTAAGATATCTATACTAGTAAATTAATCAAAGGGAGAAATAATATTAATTTAATAAAGATATTTTAAAATTGCTAAGAGTTGTGCATGAACAGGTAAAAGGTAATAAAGTAATAAATAATAATTGATTAGCGAGTTACCTCTCGTGATTACACAATTAGAGCCCCAAATTAGGGGAGAACTCTTTATTAGAGATCTAGAGTTCATTTCTTCATTAACTGGGTTTTGAAAGAGCAATTTCAGAGGAGATTTTCAGAAAGAAAGAGAAAATCTTGCATGCTTCATGGGTTGTTGAATTAGCATCAGATCCACGTAGAATCTTGTGGTTAATTTGTGTAGTAGATTTCCATTCTTCAATTTTTCTGTCTTCTTCGTGTCTGGTTAAATATGTTTTCGGAACCTTTAGAATTGTTTAAAACCCTTGTGATTGAAATTTATTATTTTATATTCTTGATTACATCCATGAATGAATTAATGAAATTGAAACCCTTGTCATATATTTTAATTGATCTTCGTTTTGAGATTATTTGTATATGAGTATGGTGAATTTAGAAACCCTCATTTAATTAATTTGATAATTCATAGTTTGAATCAATTAAGAAATGTGTGTTGTCGGGATAGCGTTTGGAAAGTTTCTATTTTTTGAAGTTTTGATTTTTAGTAAGTTTCCATTTTTGGAAAGCTTCCATTTTTAGTAAGTTTCCATTTTTAATAAGTTTTTATTTTTAGAAAATTTCCATTTTTAGTAAGTTTTTATTTTTGAAATGTTTCCATTTTTAGTAAGTTTCTATTTTTGGAAAGTTTCTATTTTTAGTAATTTTTCATATTTGGAAATTTTTAAAAAATTTAACAGGTTTTTATTTTTTGGAAAGTTTCCATTTTTATTAAGTTTCCATTTTTTGAAAGTTTCTATTTTTAGCAGGTTGCTATTTTGGAAAGTTCCTGTTTTAGTAGGTTTCCAGTTTTGGAAGGTTTCTTTTTTAGCAATTTTTTGGAAAGTTTCTATTTTTAGTAAGTTTTCATTTTTGAAAAGTTTCTATTTTTAGTAGGTTTCTATTTTGGAAAGTTTTTAATTTTAGTAAGTTTCCATTTTTGAAAAATTTCTGTTTTAAAGAGGTTTCTATTTTTGGACAGTTTCTATTTTTAGTAGGTTTCTATTTTTAAAAAGTTTCTATTTTTAGCAAGTTTCTATTTTAAAAAGTTGATGTTTTTAGCAAGTTTTCATTTTTGAAAAGTTTCTATTTTTAACAGGTTTCTATTTGTCGAAAGTTTATGTTTTTAGTAGGTTTCCATTTTTAACAAGTTTCCTTTTTAGGAAATTTTTTTCCAAAGTTTAATAAATTTAAAATTATTATGGTAATAATTGATAATAATTAATAATAATAATTTTAATAAGTATTGTTAAAATTTAAAATTTGAAATTTAATTATTTGAAAATTTGATTTATTATTTTATTATTTAAATATAATTCTAAAGTAAATTAAAAATCAAAGAAATTAATTGGGAGAATTAATGTTTTCTTTTATAAACTTGGATGTATTTATATGGTTTAGAAATATGAAAATGATTTGTAATACTAGGGAAATTTTATTGTTCGAAAACCTTAGTAATTATAATACTTTGAGAAAATGAAAACTGAAACCCTAATTGAGATCAGAAACATTATCAACTATAATATTTGGAAATGGAAACGTGAATCTTGTTTGAGATTGACAACTCTAGAAATAGTAATACTTGGAAATGAAAACTGAAACCCTAGTTTTGAATATCAAATCTTGTGTTTGAAAATGAAAAATGAGAATCTGAAAACCTTTAGTAAATATTGAACTTTAGGGTTTTTAAAACCTAATGAATTATGAAATTCACTTTTGTATGCACTTTATGTGACGTGTGATTTACCAGTGTTGGGATTTTCGGGTTTGACTTAGCTTTGGTCAGTCAGGACGTTTACCAGAGGCTTGGAAGTTTTGTTCTGTGATGTCATGATGATTTTTTGATCATGATCTTTTATACTCAACCATGATAATATGTTTTCTATGCTCTATGAGGTGTTTTGATTTATTGATTGTTATTGCTTGACAGTGTTTTTGTGTGAATACTGAGGTGAATGGTGTGACCTATCTGATATAACCTTTGAATCTTTGATCAATTGTATTTGGATTACTTTTTAGTTGCTTGTATAGGATTGAGGTGTTTGTATGATTTGTTCTTGGTGATGTCATGTTATGACGTGGATTGGTTTATGTGTACTTTCTTGGATCAATCTTGTTAAGATGATCGTATTGGTGGAATTCGTGATTATGATCAGTGATTTTTAGTACTTGTTAGTTGTTTGTTTAAGAATTGATGTATGGTATGTGGTCTTTTGTGATCTTCTACTTTTGCTAAGCTTAGGGTAGGTTATCTATATGTCATATTGGGAAGTGTCTCATAATAGAGGCTGGAGCCCTAAAGAGGCTACCTGGGTAACCCATTGTAGGCTATTTTAATAATTGATAACATTTCATTAAATAGATTTAAAATGAATTAATATGATATTGGTACCACAAAAAGTCACTAGGGGGTTGGAGGAGTAAAAGACTAGCTGGGTAACCTTAGAGTTGACTAGTTAGTATACATTGTCTATATGAAAGGATATTGATGTCGCATAGAGACACTAGGGGGACGAAGTCTAGAGAGACTATTAGGGTAACCTTAGAGTTGGCTTATGTGATGAGACTTGCCCACTTGCATAGTAGATTCCCTATGTGTCTATGTTGCCTCTGGGATTAGTTGATACTTATTTCTTGGAATCCTTTGAGATAGTTTTCTTTTAGGTGATTTTCTTGAACCTAGATGTTGGTTTTGACCTTTTGAGTTTGTTATCCTATTTGGGACTTGATTTTATCTCTTCAACGCGGTGGGAGTGGACCTTTTTGGGTTCCACAAGGTCAAGTGGTAGTGCTTTTTCTTATACCATCAAGATTCGACCGTTGGATGCCATTGCTAGATGCGTTTGTGTAGATGTTCCTTTTTATCTGATCTTGTAACTCTATGATGGATGGTTATACTTTAAATGTATTGTATTTGATTTCATATATCTTACAAGATGATGTTATCTATTTCATGATGTATATTATTTTAGCCTTTCATACCCTGTGACCTATATAGTGGATGATTGTGCATTGTGTTTATTGTCAAGCGACATCTTATATAATTGTATATTATTCAAATAGAATCACACTTGTACATTATTGTTTGATGTGGAGTTATTATATATTGGATTTAGTGTTAATTAAATTAAATGTGATTCAACATCATGGGACCCTTAAGAGTTGTAACCTGTTTATGTGTTGTTGATGTATGAGTGTATATTAATTACTTCCAATATTCTATAACTATTGTTGTATCTTTATTTTTGAAAAAAAAACGTTTGACAAACTTAGTGAAACTTTAGGGGTGTGTGCACAAGGTTGTGGTGCCAAAAACATGACATCCCATTTTTTTTTAAAATTTTAAAAAATGTGTCTGTGCTATAGCATGCATGCACTTTGGCTTGGGCTCCACAAGCGTAGCCCAAGCCAAAGCACGTACATGTTATAGCACGTATGCACTTTTTAAAATTAAAATTTTTTATAAATGGGTTGCAAACCTATGACCCATTTCATTTTACTTGTATTTCCTCCTCACAATGCGTATTCGAGTTGAGGAAATTGAAGACCTCTGTCACCCGCCTCCTCAAAAATGCCTCCTTATCATCGAAGTTCAAGATTGGATTCTTGTTTTTGTATTGTTTTGCAAGTTTTTATATTCTTTTGTAGGTTTTTTCAATTTTTCTTTAAATTTGTTTATTTATTTAGATTGAAATTGGTTTCTTATCAGAAAATGTAAATAATCAACTGCCAAAGCCCCAGCCAGATCAACAAAATCAAAACAAAAACCCTCCACAAGATGAAATTCAACACCCTCCAGAACAAGAGTAAGAAATTTCGCAACTTGCACTGATTGGAAGACCTCCTCCTAGCTTCTAGGACAACATTATGAATGAAATAGAAAGAGGGAGAAATGAATTAGAAGCACTCATTGGTAGGTTGAAAGCTTGTGGACAAACCAATCTGATGAGAGCACAATTAGCATTCTCCCTCGAGTCCATTTTGACCTATGTAGCTTTTGTTAGTGTTCAATTGGATATTTGGCATGTTAAGAGGGATGAACAAAGAAGATATTATGCAAACAAATTATCATATTAAGATGTTAGAAAAAAAGAAATAACAAAAGGTAGCATTTGTGCATTGTTTAAAAAGCATGGTGAACAAAATACTATTAGAGAAACAACTAAAAGGTTCCCCATCCATTGGTGCATACATGATGGTATTAGAAATAACTTTTGGGATAGATGTTAGATGGTCTTTGATGCCCCTTCTTGCAATAATCATGAGGTTCCAATGTATTTCTTAAAAAAATTGTATTGTGAATTTGTCCTTGGGGAGATCTCCAATTATTTTGATATATTAGAATCTTAGGGTAGAGGTGGGGGGTCATCAGTTGAGAGGTCGAGGGCACATCATGACCCTAATGTAGTTAGGGCACATGTTGTCAAGCCACAAGGTGAGCATGTGATTATTCCTTTAGTTGTGAAGGAACATGTAGAGACCAACACTTTAGTGACTATTAATTCTTTGACGCATACCCTCATTCATTGCATGAGTCCATTAGTTGAGGAGGAGCCTTCTATGCATCATGATCACATGTGCACATCATGTGGATCCTTATGCACATTTGGCAGTCATGCTGGAGATAGTATGGATGATGGGCTAGTCATGGATCAATTCTCGAGTCAAACATTTGACATTGACACATAGGTAAATTAAAATTATAATAAAATAATTTAATCACATTTCATATGTATAGTGAATGACTAATTAATTAGCATGTATTGACATTTTTCAAAATTCAAGGTAAGAGTGTTGCTAGCCTTAGTAGAGATCCCCCAACCCCATTTTTCATCCCGTTGTTGAGTCCAGAGGTATGTATCGATCTAATCATTTAAATTAATAAATATATTTATTAAGTAATTATATGAAGGATTGACAAATTTTTTTTATGCATGTGCATTAGTTCTCTATTGGACCATTGACATTCACTAGGGACTCCGAGCCTAGGCGTGATATGAGCTTCATAGAGGTACATTTGTTTCATGCTAATTTAATTCATTTTATTATATTTGTTTCATGTTTCATGTTACATGTAACTTGTATTGTATGACATGCAACTCTTGACATCTGAGACTCCTCCTCATGTTCACCAGACCATCAATCATGGAGTTGTTGCAGCGATGGCTAGTTTAGAGCCATTGACTGGGGTATGAAAGAATTTTCTTTGTTTTAGTTATTGTTTATAATAGTTAGTATCAAAATTTCTAATGTTATCTATAAGTGATTATATTGATTAAATTGTTGTAGGGCCTTGTTACACCCGATCATCCGTGAGCCTTTGAGGTGGACATACAGAGTGACTATTTGATGGTGGTAAGAAAATAGTTAATTTTGTGTGTACATATATTTTATTTCAATGTATAATAATTATTGATTCATATCTACTTTTTTTGTATTAGCTCGAGTTAGAGAAGAGCCTAAACAAGAGGACAAGTGAGCATGCGAGGAAGACCCCATCATCCTCATCATCTCCCTCCACACAATGACCGAAGACTTCTAGGGATTTATTTCCTTCCCCTCGTGGGAAGGAGAAGATATAGTTGGTAGACACACATGTATAGGCATTAGTGGATATTTATGTTAGCTTTTATGTCAGTGGACATATTCAATATACATTTGATGTATATATGACATTTTATATTTGATGTATGACATATATTTGATGCATGACATTATTAGACTTATGACATTATTGATTAATATATGATTTGTTTGTTCATGTATGACATTATTGGTTATCATAATATATTATGTGTTTGTTAATGTATAACATTATTGGTTATCAATTTATATTATATGTTTGCTCACATATGACATGTTTTTTTACCTAGCCACTCATAGCTAATGAAATAGATAGTTCGATTCCACGATGAAAGGTGAGAGAGATTTGGTAGTTGGCAACTTTGTACTGGCCAACACTACAAGTTTCAATATCATCCGAGATGGCATCGCAAAATCAAAATAGAGTAAGATCACTAAAAAATGAGAGAGGTTATTATAGGTCTCCACAACACCATCCTACAACACCTAGAATCACATCCATATCTCACATGAGCTTCGAGATATGCCCCGTCAAAGATCACTACCCTATGGCATTTATTGACTCTTATGGACGTTTTGGTTCAGTGTGCCTAAGAATGTTTGAGTGTTCAACAGGATGGGATGAGCTTGGGGCTAGGATTTACCTGACCACACGAAGCTAATAGAATAGATAGTTCAATCCCATGATGAATGGTGAGGGAGATTTGGTAGTTGGCAACTTTGTACTAGCCAACACTACAAGTTTCAGCATCACCTGAGATGGTGTCACAAAATCAAAATGAAGTAAGATCTCCAAAAAGTGAGAGAAATTATTGTAAGTCTCTGCAACATGGTCCTATAGCACCCAAAATCACATTCATACCTCACACGAGATCTGAGATATGCCCCATCAAAGATGGCTATCCTATGGCATTTAGTAACTCTTAGGGATGATCTGATTCGACATGCCTGAGAATGTTCAAGCACTCAATGGGATGGGATAAGCTTAGAGCTAGGGTTTACCTAGCCACTCAAAGCTAACAGAATAGACAATTTGATCCCATGAAAAATGGTGAGGGAGATTTGGCAGTTGGCAACTTTATATTGACCAACACTATGAGTTTCAACATCACCCAAGATGGCATCGCAAAACCAAAATAGATTAAACTATCCAAAAAGTGAGAGAGGTTATTTTAGGTCTTAGTAACATGGTCCTATAGCACCTAGAATCACATCCATACCTTGCATGAGCTTTGATATATGCCCTATCAAAGATCACTACCTTATGGTATTTAGTGACTCTTAGGGACATTTTTAGTTCAGTGTTCCCAAGAATGTTTGAGCACTCAATAGGATGGGATGAGCTTGGGGCTAGGGTTAACACAGCCACCTAGACCTAGTAGAATAGATAGTTTGATCCCATGATGAATAGTGAGGGAGATTTGGCAGTTGGCAACTTTGTACTTGCCAACACTACGTGTTTCAACATCACTCGAGATGGCATCACAAATTACAAATATAGTAAAATCTCCAAAAAGTGAGAGAGGTTATTGTAGGTCTTTGCAACATGGTCCACTGCCCTATGACATTTAGTGACTCTTAGGGACATTTAGGTTTGACGTGTATGAGAACACTCGAGCAATCAATGGGAGGGGACAAGCTTAGGGCTAGGGTTTACTAGCCATGTAGATCTAACAAAATAGATAGTTTGATCACACGATGAATGGTGAGGGAGATTTGACAATTGAGAACTTTGTATTGGCCAAAACTACAAATTCAGCATCACCTGAGATGGCATCGCAAAATCAAAATAGAGTAAGATCACCAAAAAGTGAGAGAGGTTATTGTAGGTCTCTATAATAGAATCCTATAGCACCCAGAATAGCATCCATACCTCGCACGAGCTCTGAGATATGCCCTATCAAAGATCACTACCCTATGCATTTAGTGACTCTTAGGGACGTTTCGGTTTGGCATGCTCAAGAAATTTTGAGCACTCAACGAGATGGGACAAGCTTGGGGCTAGGGTTTACCTAGCCACCTGGAGTTAATAGAATAAATAGTTTAATCCCATGATAAATGATGAGGGAGATTTGGTAGTTGGCAACTTTGTACTAGCCAACACTACAAGTTTTAGCATCACCTATGATAGCATTACAAAATCAAAACAGAGTAAGATCTCCAAAAATGTGAGAGAGGTTATAGTAGGTCTCTACAACATGGTCCTATAGCACCCAAAATTGCATCCATACATCACATGAGCTTCGAGATATACCCCATCAAATATCACTGCCCTATGACATTTAGTGACTCTTAGGGACATTTCAGTTTGGCATGCTTGAGAACATTTGAGTGCTCAATGGGATGAGATGATCTTAGGACTAGGGTTTACCTAGCCACACAAAGGTAATGAAATAGATAGTTTGATCCCATGACAAATAGTGAGGGAGATTTGGTAGTTGGCAACTTTGTACTGGCCAACACTACAAGTTTCAACATCACTTGAGATGGAATCGCAAAATAAAAATAGAGTAAGATCTCCACAAAGAGAGAGATGTTATTGTAGGTCTTTGCAACATGGTCATATAGCATCCAAAATCACATTTACACCTCACACGAGCTCTGAGATATGCCTTGTCAAAGATCGCTACCCTATGGCATTTAGTGACTCTTAAGGACGTTTCGGTTTGGCATGCTCGAGAATGTTTGAGCACTCAATGGGATGGGACAAGCTTGGGGTTAGTGTTTACTGGGCCACCTGGAGCTAAGGGAATAGACAGTTTGATTCCACGATGAACGATGAGGGAGATTTGGCAGTTGACAACTTTATACTGGCCAACACTACGAGTTTCAACATCACCCAATATGGCATCGCAAAATCAAAACAAAGTAAGATCTCCAAAAAGTGAAAGAGGTTATTGTAGGTCTCTATAACATGGTCCTATAGCACCCATAATTGCATCCATACCTCATACGAGCTTTGAGATATGCCCTGTCAAAGATCGTTGCCCTATGCATTTAGTGACTCTTAGGGACATTCGATTTGACGTGCTCGAGAATGTACGAGCGCTCAATAGCATTGGACAAGCTTGGGGCTAAGGTTTACCCAGCCATCCAAAGCTAACAGAATAGGCAATTCAATCCCACGACAAACGGTGAGGGAGATTTGGTAGTTGGCAACTTTGTACTAGCCAACACTACAAGTTTCAACATCACCCGAGATGGCATCGCAAAATCACAATGGAGTAAGATCTCCAAAAAGAAAGAGAGTTTATTGTAGGTCTCTGCAAAATGGTCCTATAGCACCCATAATCACATACATACCTTGCATGAGCTTTGAGATATGCCTCGTAAAAGATCACTACCCTATGGCATTTAGTGACTCTTAGGGACGTTTCGGTTCAGCATGCCCGAGAATGTTCAAGCACTCAATGGGATGGGATGAGCTTGGGGCTATGGTAAAAACATTTCAAGGAGTCTTAGGTACCACCTTTGTGAGCTCATTATTCATTAAATATAGGTTGATAAGGCTAATTCATAATTACAAGGTTGAATCTTGATTAAAAAATCTATAATTTGATATTAAAAACTATACATCCTAAATGTAAATGAATGAGCAAGGGAGCTTTATGATGAATTCTTTTAAAAAATAATGCTTCTTGCAAGTTTTTAAAATGGAATAGCCAATTAGGCTGACCTTATCTTGTGTGACTCCATATTTGAGATTACTGGAGTTGAAGTAGTACTAAACTGGGTGATTTCTTGGGAAGTTTTAATCTTGCACTCATATAAGTATGCAACTACTCATAATAGTGAAAGAGGGATAGTATCTATATGCATCTAAAGAGGGATAGTATCTATATGCATCTGCTAATATTAGAAGCATCTTTTAATGGCTTCTAAGGATTGTTCCTTGTGCAATAATAAAAGGTTGAAGTATGGTTGTTGATTAGATGATAGTAAGATATTAATTATTACAAATCCACTCTCTAGCTATGTGTTTACATAGATTGAGAAAATGTGCTTGATCCCATTTATCAATTCAAAAGCAGAGTTGTCCCCTTTTTGTAGCTTATTGTCGATGACAACTCTTCTCCAACGCACTTTATATTCTTTTCCATGCTTTCCTATTTCAAGCATATACTGCCATTCTCCAGGATTCCTGTAATGAACAAATGTTAATTTTATCCTCTCATTCGATAACTAGCACTTTCCAAAATCTTTTGGAATGGTTTGTAACAATTCCACAACATAAAAAAATGAGCTAATTTTATTCCTCAATTGAAATGATCATCAGATTACCTTCTATATTTTGGATAGAGACAAAAAAAAAAGAACTTACAAGATAAAAATATCTAGATGTTACACTCTTAAGTAAGATCAATGAAAACATTGGCTTTGTACTTTTCACAGGGTTAAGAACTGGATGAAGATACAATATTCATATTAGCAAAACAATATAGAACTATTTCTAATATGTTCTTCATTTGAGATCCCCTTTTCTTATCTGAATTATCCCTCATATATGAGTAAGATGCCACGTTTGAAAATGCACCTCTCGTAGGATTGTAAGAATCTGTTGAGGCAATTTTCTTGCATTTGCAAATTTTTGAGAGGGTTTCTTCTTTGGGATCATACAATCTATTGTTTTGTTCATCTTGAATTGCAACAAAAATTGTACAACAAAATATATATTTCCAACATGTTTGACAACAAGAATGTCTTTTACTTTTATGCGATTGTCAGAAACAAAATCTTGCCATCCATCTCTGAAAGATGCAAAAAAACTGGTACCAAAGAATTTTACATGCAATAAGTGACCATTTGGCCCTGCGAGAATTGCATCTTTAAAATCCCTAAAATTCATTTTGCCTGGGAATTCAGCGGGGATTTCCTACATCTAGTGATGTGAAATCTAGTTTAGTCCTAAACATAACAAAATTTAGGAATTTTTTCTGCACAAAAATGAAAGTAACAAACATATTCATTCTTTTGTAAAAAAGTATTTTCAATCATGTTCGTATATTTTCAATCAATTCATGAAAAATGGAAATCAATGTCAAGTATTGAAGATTGGAAAGAAAATTATTTTATTTATTTACAAATATTTTCCAAAAAATTAAAAACTTAAATTATTTTTACAGAATTATAACAATCATTGCAAGTAATGGAAAATTTCATTCTATAACAATCATTGCAAGTGATGGAAAATTTCATTGACATTTACAGTATTTACAAATACTTCCCTCAAATAGAAATATTTTGATAACATTTCACTAATATCTACAAATCTTCATCAAAACAGAGAGGAAAAATGTGAATATTGATCGATTATTTTATTAATTCACAAAAGTTTTTCAAAAAATAGAGATCTTAAATTATTTCTGTAGAATTATAGCAATTATTGTAAGTAATGGAAAATTTCATTGACATTTACAGTATTTATTAATACTTCCATTGAATAGGATAAATTTCATAACATTTCACCAATATCTGCAAATCTTTTTCAAAGTACAGATGAAAAATGTGAACTTTATCAAAGTTCACCACAATACTACACATCTTTGCCAATTTTGCACAAGGTAAAACAATTTTTTTTGCAATTGTTTATAAAAATTAAGAACCTTTAGTTTCAATTTCACTCAAATCAATGGAAGAAACTTCTGTAGTGCCTACCCTCGTTCACATCTTCTCTGGACATATTATTGCTATTGTTATCAGACTTTGATGGACTAGTTTTATGTAGATGGATTAGTGGTATTGTTTTGACACTATCAGACGTTATATTATGGATTCAGTTATCATGTGATGAGATCATTTAGACTTCACATTTCATGTATGTATGATGATCACTATATTGTTTTCAATTACTGCTGATGATTAGTTAGATGGTTGATTATCTTATGTGCTTTATTATGGATACTTACCCCATACTTGCATGTGTATGGTGTGCGTGTTTTCTTATTGTATAGTGTTTCTGATGTGGTTAAGGAAGGGAGTCGTAGTCACCTGCTTAGTCGGGATCTACACGATGCACCACTTCTTGCCATTGCCTATTTAGCTTAGCACTATATATTTTGTATGTACATGCATGGCTTTTCTGCAGGTTGCAGATACCGGGTATCGACTTCCCTGAATTGCCAGGATGAGCGTACCATATTATACTATCTCAATGATAAGAGAGGGGAGATAAATTCTCAAGTCCAAATCCCAAACCCTAAAACCATTTGTCCTAGTGAGTTAGGACAAGTATCTGAGTTGAGTACCCACTGAGTGTGTCGGATGACATATTTTGTGATTTTTAATCTTTTAGACTGATTTGGTATGAATTGTCCTATGATGGGTTTTCATGTTTTATCATGAAGGTCTATGGTGAATTTTCTATTAACTAAGTTTTAATAAATAGATTTAATTAACAAATTAATTATTTGAGAGATTAAATATCATGATTTTGATATTTTGATTATAATTAATTAAAGGAGAATTAATTGAGAGAAAAGAATTAAATTAAAAGAAAATTAGAAATTAAAATAAATAATAATTATAAAATATTAATTAATTAATAAACAAATATTAATAATAAAAGTTATAAAAATTAAAATAAAAGTTATGAAGATTAAAGTGGGAGTTATAAATATTTAAATGAAAATTAATTTAAAAGTTATTGGAGTTATAAGTTTGCATAGGAAATAATGCAGTACCCTATTTCTCATGTGTCAACAACACGGGGGTTAGTGCATCAATTAAGCACATGGTGTCTACAACCCTAGGGCTTATCTAAAAGGTTGGAAATAGGTCCATGCTTAGTTGGAAATATCTTCCAGCTGATTCTAGAAGCATTCTAGGGTTATCCGAAAACTCTTTATATTCGGGCATTCCTTAATAGCTTGGAGATACAGGGGACATAGCGTGGATAGTATGGTTAGCGTGGAGAATAGTTGAGGCATTGGAGGATTCGGGAAAATTTTGAAGAAGGGGAGCTTGCTCTGCGGGTTGTCTGAGGATAAGCGAGTTTAGCATCAGAATCTAGGTAGATTCTTGTGATTTCATTATGATACTTCTGCATCTTGCTTTCCCTTGTCTTCTTCGTATTTTTCATATGTCTTCATTGTGCATTTTCAATTTGGGCAATTGCATTTTATTTAAGGATTCTATATGTTTAGATCTGAAAATAATACGGACTAGGGTTGCAATTTCATGGACAAACCCATTAGAATTAGTCATCAGAGAATTTTAAAAGAACAAGTTTCATAGAGAGGTTCTGAAAATGAAAGCTTGTATTTTTTATAAACATACCGTGATTCTGTATATTATATATATATACATACATATATATATATATATATATATATACATATATATATATATACATATACATATATATATATATATACATATATATATATATACATATATATATATACATATATATATATATATATATACATAACCCTTAATTATATATATATATATACATACATATATATATATATATATAATATATATTTATATATATTCATAACCTTACTGCGGTAGAAATGTTTTAATAAATGAATTCCGCAACTTATGAAATCGCGTTGCAATTTTATGTTAAAATAAATATATTAATGCATCCTTGGGTGGGGCCGGAATCGCACCCCATACCTGTACGTTAAAGCGGCGCGCGGTACCTGCTGCGCAGTGTACCCGCGACTGTATTGGTCGCAGGGTACCCGCAGCAATTGTCACCACAGTGACAGCCGACGGCATAATTGATTCGGCTTTGTTCTAAGGAAACTTTGTTATTCAATTTTCTTTATGAATCGAAATTAATAAAATTCGGTTCCATTTTTTATAAAATGCAAAAAAAATAAATATTATATTATATATGTACGTATGTATATGTTTAAATATAAATATATATATATATATATGTATATATGTAATATATATATGTATATATGTAATATATATATATATATATATATTAAAAGATTTAAAGTTGATAATAAAAGATTTATAATTCATCTCTTTTTAATGATGAATAGTTTTGTAATTTTATAGTTTTAACTATTATGAATTAATAGTTTAAGATTATAAGATATATGAAGCATATGAAAATTAAGTTAGTGGAAACGTCTTTTAAATGTTATAATTGGAAACTGAAGTTTAGAGGGAATTTTTAATCCATCCAAAAAAATTAATACATGGAAAAACGTAGGAAAATGTTCTTTCTCTAAACTTGGGATACAAAAACTGAAATTTTGCATATGAATTCAAATTTGAAAACTTAGCAAAACCAAAACATGTGTTTACTTTGTGTATTCATTATGCTAATGTTTTGGGTTTTGGGTTGACTAGTGTTGACCGGTATAGGACGTCTACCAGAGGCTTGGGGGTTATGTGAATGTGATGTCTTGATGATGTTTTAATCTCGATCTTTATAAACCCAACCATGATTATGTGATGGAATGCTCTATGAATTGGTTGTGAATACTGATTGTTATAGTTAAGATTCTTATGTCTGGAACCCTTGACTTAACCATTATTTTGGTCATCGATCAGTTATCCTTGGATATATTCTAGTCGCCATGATGGGACTAATATGTGGATTTATTATTGATGATGTCACGATGTGACATGTTTGACTTAACCATTTTGGAGTCTTCGATCAGTATGATTTTGAGATATATTTTGGTTATTGAGAACCAATGGATATTTTGATTATCAGTGATACTTCAGTTGCCAATAGAGAGCTGTTGTGTTCATGATTTTCTATGGATGTTGCTCATGGTGATTTGATGCTTTTATGCATATTTAATGATTTTTAATCATGGATATTTGTTGATCCTTATTATGGTGATTTTGTGGACTTTCTTTATGTTTATGATACCATGAGCATTAGGGTAGGATATCTGCATGTAATGTCGGGAAGTGGCTTGCAATGGGGGCCGGGGCCCTAAGAGGCTGCCAGGGTAACTCATTGTAAGTTGGTTAATAAGTGATAACATTCACACACTTAATACTAACTGAATGAACCTAAAAAGATAAGAGTTTTTGGTTCTCGCCCATGCCTTGAGTGCTTGTATAGGCTAGGATGGGAGTAGAGAGAACGCATGGTTGCGACCTTGCATTCCATAGTATGCCTTGTCAGTATGAAAGGATACTAGTGGCCACATGAGATCTGTATGGACCCGTGGAGTTTAGCTGACTGCCAGGGTAACTTGTATGAGATAAATGCGATGACACTTTCTCGCTTGCATAGTAGGTTCCTACATGTCATTGTGTGCCTCTGGGAAGTAGATGTCTGTTTTGTGATTGGAACCTTTGAGTTAGTATACTTTTAGGATTCCTGGACTTTAGAGTTGTGTGCTATGTGGTTTTGATAACTTGTTTGGGACTTGAGATTATCTCCTCAGCACAGTGGGAGTGGACCACTTAGGTACCACAAGGTCGGGTGGTAGTGTTTTTTACACTCTTATCATTTGAGATTCATTGAGACTTTGTGGTTAATGCGTCCTTCATGATGGTGGATATGTATCCTTTCATTGATGATTAACATATGTTAGATGATGATATCTTATGCTTTACTTTTTATGTTAGTAGGATGTTTAGGAGTGACATTCCTACTATGATAATACCGATGATCTCTTTGGTGCTTGGAATGTTACGCACGGAGGGATGGCTAGGATCCACGATGGTCTAATGATGCTATTAACGGTTGGGAGGAACCATGCACTTAGTTTATTTATTTGATCTTTCTGATAGATGTAAATGACTTTTATGATGATGTATCATGAGTATCATGTTATTATCTTTACTTTGATGTATCATGGATTAGAATAGGATGATGTACCTTATTCTACATATGTATATTCTTTTAAGCCTTCATACCCTGTGACATGTACAGTGGATGAATGAGCAGTTGGATATGTAATAATTGAACATTGGACTTATCATATTATTTCATGTGGATGTTGTACTAGATGGATTCATGTAAGTAATTCACGTTAAGGGGATCTTAAAGAATGTAATCTGTTGTATATGTTAAGTTTACTCTTTAGATGGACATTGCTATTGCTTCCGTTATTGTGCATAAGTTGTATGTGGTAATTATTTTTTAAAAAAAAAATGCTACCAAACTTAGTGAAATACTAGGTTAATTCTTTGGATCCCTTGACGGGGCATTACAACTTCCATTACTCAGCTAAACGGCAAATGACTTCAACATTTTTGATCTTCCACAAAACAATAGTTCAATATATTGTAGTTCCTTCACTTACATAAAAGAACAAGAGACATCAATAAAGAAGATGACATAAATGAAAGATTTACACTCACCAAATGAGAGAAGTGCCCTATAATGACCTTGTAAAATGAAGCTCCATCAGAATTCAAACTTAAATATGAATGATTGCACAAACATTTGTGAATGCAACATTCACATGCCTTTAATAATACTCAGATATCAATTTTAGAGCATGCAACTTCATGCATTTATTAGTAAGAATATAACAAAATTATGAGTTTTGAACTTAACATGGTTGAATGGGATCATTAAAAGGAGAAGCGAGTGAGGGCAATAATTTGGAGAAAAAATGATCTTATTCCTTCATAATGAGTCCATCATCAAAATTAGAGGACTTTCAATGGTACTTGGTTTCTAAATAAGATGTACTAAAAGCATA
Organism: Cupressus sempervirens; assembly: GCA_028749045.1. Taxonomy (NCBI): domain Eukaryota; kingdom Viridiplantae; phylum Streptophyta; class Pinopsida; order Cupressales; family Cupressaceae; genus Cupressus; species Cupressus sempervirens. Next base: position 413,758,893 of record CM053792.1, read on the forward strand.
TGTCACTATCTTATATTTTCTTTAATCTACTATTTCATTTCCACTTGTATTATTAAGTGCTAACCAAGCATATGCAGATAAAGACAAGTTTTAAGTATCAGTGTGAATGTATCATGGAGTTGAATGTTGTGTGTAGCAGTGAGTAATCTTCCTGATCAAGGAGTGGAGTGTGTTTTTATGGGGGTTTCAATAGAGTAAAGTAAGGGTGAGTTCATCACATTTAAGGAAGCCCTAGTGAATAGGGTTTGGAGTCAAGAATTGGGTATTGGGAGTTGTAGAACTCTTGGGAATAATTCCTTTTAGAATTGACCATTTGATGGTATAAGAAAACATTGCTTAAGAGTAGGAAGTGCTAAGTGGAGTTTGTCATGTAGGTCCTTTGTTAATAGGTCAATTTTTATGCATAAAAACAAGGTACCAGTTCAACATAGGAGTATTGGTTCAAAATAACCATATAAAAGCTTTTGGTAGGTTAAATAACTCTAAAAAAAGTATTAGAAAACATCCTTATATTGGCAAGTGTTTTGAGAGAAAGTGGAGTTATTCAAATTCTAAGTATGCAGTAGGCTAATAGGCAGGGTATTGGGTTTTTGAGTTCAATGTAAGGGAGTTTTGTGAAGAGGGAATATGAGATTGAAGTGAAGTCTTAGAATTCCTTGAATATAACCAATTGAAAGCCTTATAAAATTGAATTCATCATTTTAGGATCCTTGAAGGTAGTCTTGATAGGTCATTTCCTTGGAGCATTGAGATTGTTGATAGGCCCAAATGCCTAAACCACTAAAATTTCTAAAACTAATTGTATATTGAAGCCTACCACCCTAGCTTGCTACATCATTTTACCTTCAAATATCATGATATAGCATGCTGACCATACACAATGATATTAACTTCTCTCATTTTAGGGTTTGGAAAGTTTTTATATCTCCTCCTAGGTTTTTCCCCTTCATCCTTATTGTTTGCATTGGCCTCCTTCAAGTTTTAAAAGGCAAATCCACAATTTCTTTCAAAATCAACATTTTGCAAAAGTTGTAAAATTGTAATATAGCAATTTTTGGATTTTTCTTGCTTGCTCAAGTCATAACACTTCTAACTTGTTATTTAGGCTATCCCTTAGCAATTCCATGGTAGGGACCCTTCCCTAAGCTAATGACTCATTCCTTCGTTTACTCATTTCCCTATGAAAATGTATGCCTTGATTTTTAGGCCAAAATAGTGACTCTTCTAAGGATATTAAATGACATCCAATACCCTAACTACCACACCTAGGTCCAATGACACTCATTCTACTTACAAGGTTCACTTGGAGCATAACACAACAAAAATAAAAAGGTGAGAGCCCTATGATTCAAGGTGACCCTGCACCATGCTTTCTCTCTCTCCCTTTCCTCCCTATTCAATCTCATGAACCAAGTGTATCTGCTCTAGATTTTAATGTCTCAAGTATTGCCTTGTGGTCTAACTCACAAACTTTCCAAAGAGTCTTATTATGTGGTTTTCCACCATATTTTATCAAGTGGACATTTGATGTGACAAAAAGGTTTGAATAATGAAGAATCTTCCTCTCTGTTTGCCAATCTTTGAATAACCACAAGTTAGGGTTCTTCATAGAATATCATCTAAGCCATGTGCTGGTTACAACCACCACACTGATATGGTACTCTAAACCTTCAACATCTATAACTGAGTGATCCAATTTTTTTTTGGCTTGGACAAAATGACACAAATAATAATCTATCCCTTCATCATTGTCTTTAGGTGCAATAACAACAAAAACATGGCCTACAGTGATAAATGTACAAAATGCAGTCATTAATTCAAAAAATACTTAGGTAAAAGTTATAAAGTTACATATTAAAATTATAAAGATATATAAATATATATGTTACTAGGTTGCACTAGATTAGACAAGCAGTCAAAGTCAATAGAAAAATCTATCTCTACCATTTCTAGTGCTTGTGTGGGGCGATAGGTGTCAATTGGATCCAAAACTTGTATATCCCATTTGTCCACCCATTCAATCAACTCACAGTCATCCCAATTTTCCTCTTCACATGATGGACAACAACATGCCATTTTTTGTGTGTGGATACTCCATTAACCTACATCAAAGCTTCTAAAAGAGTGCAACTCACTTGATCTTGTTAGTGTGCAACAATCCTCATATGGTGCAATGTTTGTATTATCTATCAACCAAAAAAATCTATGAACCATAGACTCACCTTCCTTACCTAGACCCATTATAGCGTTACAACATTAGACAATGGATTTTGCATCTATCAATATTGCTCCATCTTTGTACTTTAGTTCTTCATGAGATAAGGCTCTTTTGATGCATGCGCCTACACCATTGTGCTCTCCCTTTCCATAACTAGCCTCTGTGAAATTTCACATATTTTGAATTCTAGACAACCTATGCATCCTACTCAACCATTGGAACATTCGTGCATTCTTGAATTGAGATGCACAATTGTCTGACTAAATAATGTGTTGACGATATGATATGCCCCTGTTAGCCAAATCTCCATAAAATAGTTGAAAACAACCATGTACAAACTCCATAGAATGTGATCGATCATCGCTGATGTAAAAATGGTACTTCCTCAAAATATTCCTATCATCCTTTATACTTGTAGGTGAATGCATGAATGTTATGTGAGCAAATATGAAAACCTATTGAAAAGTATAATACTTTTCTTGCACCTCATTTTATGTTGTACTGTGTAGTTCTCTGTGAAGTCTACAACGAAAATAATGGTATCCAATGGAAATGTATTCTTGCACAACTTGAATTGCAAATCCAACCATCAAGCTCTATGTATATGCCTTGCATACTCGTAAATAATCATTTTACAAAAAATCTTCATGAACTCATACATTGGAATCTTTTCAATAACTAAATCACATCTTTTACCCTGTTTTCCATCTTTTAGATCATATGTCACTATCTTATATTTTTCGTAATCTACTATTTCATTTTCAATTGCATGTGTACTATCCATATGTTCACAAGTTGATAAAAGTTGCAAAAAACCACAAAATAAGCATGTACCATCCAAGCATGATGTCTTATAAAATTGTTGGTCATCCCCTGTTTCACATAAAATGTTGGATATGAATTCCCTTGAAGATCTAGGTGGTTCATTCATGTCACAATCCTACAAAACAAACTTAGAATGCAAAAACACACATATATGCCTAAAAACATCAAAATGGTTAGAAAATTCAATGTTTATCCTATAACAAGTTGTGCGTGTGTGATTTATCTTCACATAAAAATGTTTACCCATCTCAAAAAATCTTTGACATATTTAAATTTGAGGATACATACCAATAAATTTTGCGAAAAATTGTGTCTAAGTTGAGTCCAAAAAATGTTTCACATGTGGGTTATGATTTTGGCTACCAATCCTCCTTCTTACAAAATCTCTTTGATTAGGGGAAACACGTGTGTTATTTGTCCAAAAATCTTCAATCAGTGATTTCAAAGCTTCACCTATTTCTTTATCCTTTCATGGTAGTCTATCGCTAAATGTTCATAACTCATTTTTTGTTGGATCTTCCAATATCTCATGCCTTAGCATGGTTCTCCTTGGAGTACCTCTACCAATTTTCAATGTTTTGCTTTTCTTTCTCATGAGTCATGCCTTTTTCATTTGGGTACTTACTATTGTCAATGTAAGTACTCATTTTGTGATATTACTATCTTTGATGCGTGATTTAGAACCCACTTTGTCATAAGCACTCATTAGATTTTTTATAATGATTTTTTTAATTTGAATTGTCCGTCATTCTTAGCCCAAGAATCTTCATGATATGCCTAAATTTCAAATTTCTCATCATTTCAACAAATAATTGGCATTGACCTATAATATTTAATTCTTCAAAGAATAATCTCCACATATGATTAACTTTTCTTTGACAAGTACGCTTGCTAATCTTGTCAGACATTGATTTCAAAATGTTAGTATCAATATCAATCAAATATTTTGGTCTTCTGAAATGAATTCTAGGTGTTATAATCTCTTCTATTCCTCAACATTCTGAACATCAACATAAGGTTGAGTGCTTTGCGTACCTTGAACTGAAGATGATGTGCTTTGGCAATAAGATGCAAATTGATGGAATATCACCTACTTGATATGTTGATGTTGTGCCTTCAACATGACATGATGGAGTGTGTACATCATTGGATCTACAAATTAGCATCTCTTCAACATGAGATGATGATATGACTCCAACATTGGAAGATGGTGTAGCTTCACAATTCAATTGTCCTCTTGAGCATAATAGTCTCATTCATTCTCTTTGTCTTTCCAATTCTTCCTCTTTATTTCTTTGTATCAGTAGTTCTTGTTCCTCTTCAAAAGTCAATTCTTCATTATTGCTTTGCAATTTTCTTTGTTCACGTAGTAGTTTCATTTTATCTTTTTTAATTGCCAAATGTCTCTCCCTCTCTTTTGTTGTTTGAGTTTTTGGTTTCTTCCTTGGCATGATGATGATTTCTATATGTCAAATTATTCAAACATCTAAATTACTTATAATTTAAAAATTACAAATTATTCAAATATATATACAAATTACAATTATTTCAATGAATATATAATATATATTAAACAACTTGTCAAATTTCTAACCATTTCCAAATAACAATTCATTCAAACATACAAATTTCAATGAATTTGCTATATATTAAACAACATGTCAAATTATAATCAAATTTGTCTCTATATAACAACAAAGAATATTTAAAAAGGATTGCACTAACCCTTTCTATAGAAAGAATATTCAAAATGCCTTCAAATAGTGTATCCAATGATTGAGTTTGGTGTTTGCTAGCTTCAAATAGAATGAAATAATATTCAAAAAGCCTTCAAATAGTGTTTGCTAACTTCCAATAGCTTGAAACACACATTTTCTATCAGAATTACAGAATGCACAACAAACAAAAAGCAGAATATGGATCAGAAGGGACCTAAACTTGTGTTATAACCATTTTTTGGTGTTCTCATATAGTGCGTACGAACTATAGCGCATACACCCTATAAAGTGCGTATGCACTATGTGAAGAATAATCTCTCCCTATCCCACCATCCCCCATCCCCTACTCTCTCTCTCACTCTCTCAATCCTCTCTCATCCCCTACTCTCTCTCACTCTCTCTCTCTCCTCTCCCATCCCCTACTCTTTCTCTATCTATCTCCCTTTCCCACCGCCTACTCTCTCTCCCATCCCCTACTCTCTCTTTCTCACTCTTTCTCCTCTCCCATCCCCTACTCTCTCTCACTCTCTCTCTCCTCTCCCATCCCCTACTCTCTCTCTCTCTCTCTCTCTCTCTTACACACACTCTCATCCCCCCTCTCTCACTCTCCCTCTCACACTCCCTCTCCCACCACTAGTCTCTCTCTCTCTCTCTCTCTCTATCCTACTCCCTCTCCCATTGCTTACTCTCTCCTATCCCCTACTCTCTCTCTCTCACTCTCTCTCCCCCATCCCCTACTCTCTATCTCTCTGTTATACACACTCCCATCCCCCCTCTCTCTCTAACTCTCCCTCTCTCGCTCCCTCTCCCACCGCCTACTCTCTTTCTCACTCTCTCTCCCATCCCATACTCTCTCTCTCTCTTACACACACTCCCATCCCCCCCTTTCTCTCTTGCTCTCCCTCTCCCACTGCTACTCTCTCTCTCTCTCTCTCTCTCTCTCTATCTCCCTCTCCCACTCCCTCTCCCATCGCTTACTCTCTCTCCCATCCCCTACTCTCTCTCTCTCTCACTCTCCCTCTCCTACTCTCTCTCCCACCACCTACTCTCTCTCTCTCTCTCTCACACACAAACACACGCTCTCTCCCATCCCCTACTCTCTCTCTCTCTCTCTCTCTCTCTCTCTCTCTCTCTCTCTTTCTCTCCCACTCCCTCTCTCATTTCCTACTCTCACTCTCACTCCCTCTCCCTCTCCCTCTCCCTCTCCCACCACCTACTCTCTCTATCCCACTCCCTCTCCCATCACCTACTCTCCCCCATCTCCTACTCTCTCTCCTCTCTCATCCCCTACTCTCTCTCTCCCATCCCCTACTCTCTCTCTTACACACACTACCATCCCCCCTCTCTCTCTCGCTCTCCCTCTCACACTCCCTCTCTCACCACTACTCTCTCTCTATCCCACTCCCTCTCCATCGCCTACTCTCTTTCACTCTCTCTCTCTCTCCCCCATCCTCTACTCTCTCTCTCTCTCTCTTACACACACTCCCACCCCCCTCTCCCTCTCACTCTCCCTCTCCACTCCCTCTCCCACCACCTACTCTCTCTCTCTCTCTCCCATCCCCTATTCTCTCTCTTACACACACTCCCATTCCCCCTCTCTCTCTGTCACTCTCCCTCTCTTTCTCCCTCTCCCACTGCTACTCTCTCTATCTATCTACCTCTCTGACTCCCTCTCCCATTGCCTACTATTTCTCTCATCCCCTACTCTCTCTCTCTCTCTCTCTCTCTCTCCCTCTCCCACTACCTACTCTCTAGCTCACTCGCTCTCGCTCTCCCTCTCCCTCTCCCATTGCCTACTCTCTCTCACTCTCTCTCCCATCCCTTACTCTCTCTCTCTCTCTCTCTCTCTCTCTCTCTCTCTCTCTCTCTCCCATTACTCTCTTTCTCTACCACCCCCTACTCTCTCTCACACTCTCACACTCTCTCCCATCCCCTACTCTTTCTCTCTCTTGTACACACACTCCCATCCCCCCTTCTCTCCCTCTCCCCCTCCCTCTCCCACCACCTACTCTCTCTCTTTCACACACACACACACACACACATCCCCCCTCTCTCCTCTCTCATCCCCTACTTTCTCACTCACACACTCTCATCCTCCTCCTCCTCCTCCTATCTCTCTCTCTCTCGCTCCCCCTCTCCCACTCCCTCTCCCACCACCTACTCTCTCTCTGCCACCCCCTACTCTCTCTCTCTCATAGTTTCACACTCTCTCCCATACCATATTCTCTCTCTCACACACTCTCCCATCCCCCCTCTCTCTCCCTCTCCCTCTCCCACCACCTACTCTCTCTCTCTCACACACACTCTCTCTCTCTCACTCACACACTCTCATCATCCTCTCTCTCTCTCTCCATCACTCTCCCTCTCCCACTCCCTCTCCCACCACCTACTCTCTCTCCCATCCCATACTATCTCTCTCTTTTCCACCCCTACTCTCTCTCTCTCTCACATAGTCTTACACTCTCTCCCATCCCCTATTCTCTCTCTTACACACACTTCCATCCCCCTCTCTTTCTCTCCCTCTCCCACTCCCTCTCTTACCACCTACTCTCTCTCTCTCTCTCACACACACACACACTCTCTCTCTCTCTCTCATCCCCTCCCCTCTCTCTCTCTCCTCTCCCATCCCCTACTCTCTTTCTTTCATAGACACACACTCCCATCCCCCCTCTCTCTACCCCTCCCACTCCCTCTCCCATCACCTACTCTCTCTCTCCCATCCCCTACTCTCTCTCTCTCTCTCTCTCTCTCTCTCTCTCTCTCCCCTATCCCATCCCCTACTCTCTCCCTTTCATAGAAAGACACTCCCATCCTCCCTCTCTCTCCTCTCCCATTCCCTACTCTCTAGATTCTCTCATATGCACTGCACCCCCCTCTCTCTCCCTCTCCCACCGCCTACTCTCTCTCTCTCTATCCCTCTATACCATCCCCTACTCTCACTCACTCTCTCTCTCTCTCTCTCCCATCCCCTACTCTCTCTCTATGCCACCCACTACTCTATCTCCCCTACTCTCTATCTCTCCCCTCTCCCATCCCCTACTCTCTCTCTCTCTCTCTCTCTCTCTCTCTCTCTCTCTCTCTCTTTCTCTCTCAGTCTCGCTCTACCATTTAGGTCTTAGTAGTGCATGCACATAAAAGTGTGTACGTGCTATTAAGACAAAAAATTTAAAAACCTTTAAATAGCACGTGCTCACTATAGTGCACACACACTATTCAAAGCTTTGCATTTTACCAAGCCTAAGGCTTGGTTTTGTCTTGGGGATCCAACCCAAAGGTTTGGAGTCTCTAAACTGGCTTGAGACATGTTTTGTTGCAAACATACAAAAAAATGACTAATTTTTCTTGCGTGCTCCCTTTCAAGTTTCCTCGTGGTTGAGCATCGATAAAATCAAGTTACATGACATTGTAGGTCTACGTTAGCTATATAACCATATAATTAATTTTTTATTTGAACTATTTCAAGCCTTTCAACTATAATTTCTTTTGAATGTATGTCCATTTTTTGTCAAAAACCAACATGTACTAATTGGGCTGTAGATTTTAGCTCATTCACCGAATTTTAAAACAACTTAGTTTTTTAGAAACTAGACTCCATTCTACACACTTTGAAAAAAGAAGTTTGATTTTAGATTAATTTTCAATCATTTCTAGGGGGAGCACACAGATATTTCATGTTTTTGGGATGTGTCCAATTTAAAAATTCATTAAAAAAATAACACATTATAGAATTACCTGAAAAATCTAGGATAAACTACACAGTGTTAGGTAACTTTTGACTAGAGTGATTAAATAATTTCAAAAAAAGAGTTAAAATTTTAAGGGGGCCTCACTTTGTAGTATGGTATTTTTTTTTGAATAAACAGTACCACTTTCTATGGCCCCCTTTTTTGAGGACCTAAAACTAAACCATTTTGAAAAAAATATTAGTAGTTTAGAAACTAGATTCAAAGGACTACTACTTTTGTTTTTGTCATATCTTAAAATTTTGAGCATAACTATCTTCAAATTCTTGTTGAAGTTTAGAAATTGCTGATTTTAGGAAAAAGGTATCCACTTATACCCCCCTTTTGGCACCACAACTTGGTGCACTTACCCTTAGATTAATTTCTTTTGGGTCACATAGTGGGGCATTGCATCACATGCATCCTACTCAACCAATAGAACATCCTTGCATTCTTGAATTGTGTGGTGCAATTGTTTGACCATATACTGTGTTGATTGTATCTTTCATCTCTTTCCCTCAAATTGTCATAGAAAACTTTAGAACATCCTTGCAAGAACTCTGATGAATCAGTTCGATCATTATTGATATAGAAGTGACACTCTCTTAATATTTTTCTACATCATCCTCTGTGCTATCATGTGCATGAATAAATGCTATGTGTACAAAAAATGACACTTGTATAGAGTTATAATACATTGGTTGCACTTCATTTTGAGGTTTTAGTGTATAGTTTTCAGCAAAGTCAACAACCGACACAATTGTACCCAAGGGAAAAGTGTTCTTACACAAGTTGAATTGCTCATCTAACCATCTAGCTCTCTGTGTATGACCTATGTAGTCATAAACTATTTTATCTTAACATAATTTCATAAAATCAGCTACACATACATCAATTTTCACTAATTCACACCTCTTTAATTCTTTTCCATCTTTAACACCATATATAATTGATTTGTACTTTCCAAGAGAAACTAGTGTCTTACCAATTTCATGTGTGCTATCTAGATGTAAGCATCTATGCAACTTTTGCAAACCACCACATTGAGGGCAAAAACCTTTCAAACACATGGTCTTAAATAATAAATGCACCCATCATCTCATTTACATAATACACTTGCAATAAATTCTCTTAGTGACTTAGGAGGTAGTTGTAGACCACATTCCTATAATATTTCGTTAGTATGCAAAGTACAACATATATAATGATAAATATCATAATGCATAGAAAACTTAACATAAACCCTACAAAAACATGTAGTGCATGTATGACTTATCTTAATGCAGAATGGTTCTGTCATCTCAAAAACCTTTGGCTGATTTTAATTTGATAAAATATTTGAAGAAGCATTTCATAAAATTGTGTTTGAGTTGTATCCAAAAAATGTATTGCATGTGGCTCACAATTTGTTTTTCCAATTTGTCTTTTTACAATATCTTTTTGGTTTGGCAAAGCCCTTGTGTTGTCATGCCAAAAGGTTTCTATTAATGTTCTTCGTGCATCAACAATAACTTTATCCTTACGTGGAAGTCTACCTTGGAATGACCAAAAAGAAGTCTCATTAGAATTCTCAATTTTCTCTCGCCTCACTAAGGCTTTGACTAATGTTGTTCTACTTATCCTTAATGATTTACTTGTTTGGCTTACCATGCAATTCTTTCCCATTTCCTTTCCCATTATGGTTGATGTGAGGACCCATTGAGTTGTATTAGCATCTTTACTATGTGCTTTTGAACCAATGGATTTGTATGCATCAAAGAGATTTCTAACAATGGTTCTTTCACTACTATTTTCAGATGTTCTTAACCCCAAAATGCTCATTGTCTCTCTAAATTTTAGATTTTTAACCATTTCAACAACAAGTTGGCATCTTCCTTTTTTATTTAAATTTTCAAAATAGTTATTCCAAATCTTTTGAACAATTCTTCTACAATTTCTTTCTGATGGTTAATCATGCATTGGCTTCAAAATATTTTCATCAATGTTAATTAGAAACTTTGTTTTTCTACAAATTATTCTAGGAGATGTTGATATACACACATGCTCTATAATTTCATTTCTTACATCATGTGCATTCATCATTTCAACTTGAGATGTCGCATTAGGGGCATCAGGTGATGTAAGTGTATTTGTCATAATCATTTCAATTGGGGTATGTTGAACATTTTCCTTTGTCAAATTAGGTGCATTTTTGACATCAATATCAATAGGTAGATTTTCATCACTTACATTGGAGGCATTTGAGGACGTACCTTAACATAATCTCCTTATACACTCCCTTATTTTTTCCTTTGTTGCCTCTCATTTTTCAATCGTTCCTCTCTTATTCTTTCCCATGATTGTAAATGAAAATTACCCTACAAATAATAACATAAATCAAATAAACAATAAGATGCTAATATGTTTATTTTTATGCTCAATCATAAGATACTAACATAAAATAAGATTTTGGCACATGAAAAATATCGAATTTAGCATATCGAAGCACAAAAAAAACTTAAACTTGCATACCTAGTATACAAATACATGTAAATAATAGTAGAATATGGTCCAAACCACACTAAAACAACATAATAACCATTGGCATATTTTATTTATAGTTTTCAATAACCCGATCAGGTTATTGAGTTCTAATTGTGTTGGACAAATAAACCAATCGTGTTTTGTACAATCCAATTGAGTATTGAGTTCTAATTCATTGGAAAAATAACTTGATAAAGTTTTGTATAACCCAATCGGGTTCTGGTTTACTACTCCATAAAGGCAGATAAAGAGATAGAAGGGGATACAAATAGGGAGAGTGAATAAGAGAGATGGAGAGTGAATGGGGGCGAGAGAGAGGGGGGGATATGAGAGAGATAGAAATATTATGGGATAGGAGGGAGAGAGGGAGAGAGAGAGAGAGAGAGAGAGAGAGAGAGAGAGAGAGAGAGAGAGAGAGAGAGAGAGAGAGAGAGGTTAGGGGATAGGAGAAAGAGAGGGGGGATATGAGAGTGAGTGAGAGAGAGAGAGAGGGAGAGAGAGAGAGAGAGGTTAGGGGATAGGAGAAAGAGAGAGAGGGGATACAAGAGAGAGGGGATATGAGAAAGAGGGGATATGAGAGAGAGAAGGGGTTAGGGGATAGGAGAAAGAGAGAGAGGGGCTATGAGATTGAGTGAGAGAGGGAGAGAGAGGTTAGGGGAAAGGAGAAAGAGAGAGGGGATATGAGAGAGAGAGAGAGAGGGGGGTGGGAGAGGGAGAGAAGGAGATAAAAAAAAGAGAGGGGGGATAGGATAAAGAGAGAATGTGTGTGTGTGTGTGTGTGTGTGTGTGTGTGTGTGTGTGTGAGAGAGAGAGAGAGAGAGAGAGAGAGATTAGGGGTTATGATAGAAAAAGTGAGAGAGAGGGAGAGAAGGGGATAGCAGAAAGACAAGGGGGATAGGACATAGCGAATGAGAGAGAGAGAGAGGATGGGATGGAGAGAGAGAGAGGATGGGATGGGATGGATAGAAGCATTAGAGGATATGATAGAGACAAAGAGAGGATGGGATGGATAGAAGAATTAGATGATATGATAGAAAGAGTGAGAGAGATAAGGGGATGAGAGAGAGAGAGGAGGGAGGGAGATAGAGACAGAGAGAGATACAAAGAGGGAGGGGGAGAGGGAGGTTTGGGGAAAAGATAGAAAGAGTGAGAGAGAGAGAAGATGATAGGAGAGAGAGGGAGGGGGGATAGGAGAGAGAGAGAGGTCAGAGAGAGAGAGAGACAAGGGGATAGGAGAAAGAGAGACGGGGGATAGGATAAAGAGCAAAAATGAGAGACAAGGAGTGATGCATATAGAGGATGGGATGGAGACAAGGATATGGTAGACACTTTTTTTATTAGAATATATAACTTGATAGATTTCTCTCTCTCTCTCTCTCTCTCTCTCTCTCTCTCTCTCTCTCTCTCATACACACACACACACACACACACACACACACACACACACACACACACACACACCCTCCCTAAATCTAACCTTGTGAAGTAGTAATACAAAACCCAATCAGGTTTTGTAGAACTCAATCGAGTTTTTGAATGCATTTTTTATTTTCATAACTCGATCGAGTATTTTGAATTCAAAAACCTGATTAGGTTATGGCTTTGTGATAGCCTAGGAAAACAACCCAAAGGCTTGGGAGACTATTTTCCTTCCATTTTTTTCCTTTAGACATTTTTTCATCATCTAAGATGAATTCTCATTTTTTCCTTCATCAGGTTTTCTAATGGTGAAGTGGGTATCTCTAAAATCACTACCATGATCTTACACATCTTCTTAGCTTTCTAACCATATAAATTTTTATTTTTTGTACAACATTAACATTGTAAAGTTTAATTACTTTTACCAATGCCTTGAAATTCCTCATAGACATATGTCTACCATTTTTAAAATAAAATTTTATATACTTTACCAAAATCAAAATAAATTATATATTACTGTTCTACACTTGATTCTATACACTTTAAAATAAAAAGTTTTCATTTTTTATTATTTTGATGCATGTTATGCTCAACACACAGACATGTACCAAAATTTTAGGATGTAGTTAGTTCAATAATTCATAATTAAAAAAATACTCATCATAAAATTACAAAAAAATACACAACTTCTAAATATGACTTTTACCTATCATCCTACCAAAGGGATATGAAAGATACTAAATATAACTTGGTCTTTTGTGCTACACACGAAAACAACTATGTTATGTTTTCTAAAAGAATTAGGACTTTTTTTTTTCGTGTGTGTAGGATTTGACCCACCTAATCTTATCCATTTTGTAAAAACTCTAGTAGTTTAGAAAGTAGATTTAGAGTACTACAATTTATATATTTTACACATCTTGTCATTTTTAGTGGATGACCCTCAAATGTCCTGTCCAAGTTTAGGTTTGCTTGATTTCAAAAAAAAGGTGTCCACTTATACCCCCCTTTTTGTACACCATCTTGGTGCACTCACCCGAGTACAAAGCTTTCACTTCATTGCGCTTACAATACACAAAAGAATCATGTAAATAGGTTCAATTTGGACTCTTCATATTGCACACAAAGGTCTCTTTGAATTTTTAATGTAAGCCCATCCAAATTTTTAAAGATTCAACACTACACATTTCCATACACATGCCTCTTTGTATGACATATGACACATGTCTTTTTGCATAATATTAACTTTATATATAATTGCAAATATCTCTATCAACTAAATATGACCATAATAGTCATAACAAACATATCTCTATCTCACAAAATTTGAGATGAAGATCTTCATTGTAGGTACAAACTTCAACACTCATTCTTTGCAAGAGAGAGATCTTTAGTTAGGCATGCATACATAGCTGCAACAAAAAAACATAAGTTCACATAACATATGTTATCTCAACACAACATAATCAACCATAGTTACTTAATAAGCACATAGAATGAAGTCACACACATGACTTTCACCATGCCTACTTTTAGAGGGGAGAATAAAGACTTTTATCTTAAAACTTCTCCACAAGAAGGATACATTCCCACCATGCCTACTTGCAGAGGGTGGTCCATCGTGCCTACTCATAGAAGGTGGAATGAGGGCTTTCCCTTCAGAATTTTCCTAGAGAAGAATACATTTCCACCATGCCTACTCGGAGAGGGTGGTCTACTGTACCTACTTGCAAAGGGTGGAATGAGGGCTTTCACCTCAAACTTTTCCCATAGAAGAATGCACTAATAACTAAGACTTTCTCTTAATATAGACACCCTCTTAGTAGGGAAAGCTGCAATCTCCACAATAAGATGGGTGACTATTGCATAAGCTTGCAACGGGTTGGACATCTCCCTCTGTCAAGTAACCTCCCTATGCTGAGTAGTCTCTCTCTAAAGATGATTGTTGTTGCATCCTGCAACCAATAGAGATTAAATTGACATCAAATTATTGATGCTAAAAGAAATCTAGAGATATAATCATAAATTCTTATTTATTTGAGATTTAATCTCAACACACATTGTTGATATATATACTCATAAGAGATTCTGATTGCGAAATGCTTCTTGATAGCCTGGGCTACATCCTAGCCAGTAAGTTTAGAGGCTTTGACCATATCATAGATCCTGATAGTAGTATTCCAATCGATAGTAGTATTCCAATCAAGCTCCTAAAACTACTTGTTTGTGGCCTTGTCCGCACTTGATCTTGACAACTGAACACCTTTGTAGCATCCACAATTACAACTATCATATTGAGATGTAAGCGAATCACCACACTATTTTAGGATCACCAAATTCTAAAGTCAATGAAAAACATGCTTGCGCATACTACTTGATGCATATCAATTGTTCCATTGGTAATATTTTGTATCTACACTTAGTCTTTGCAATGAGACTTGAGAAAATTAGATAAAGACGTACATCTGCAATAAATTCTCAGCACTATCAGTGTCAAAATTGATCATGCAAAATGCTCGCTTGCCACACAGAATGGACGTGCTTCTCACAACTATAGTAGAAAAGAGCCTGACTACTCAACTGTGGAGAGTTAGGAGAGGTTAGAGACAAATGCGAAAGAACTCTAAGCTTCCCATTGTTAGAAGATTGTCAGTTACCACAACACATTAACAAATATTTAGCTAAGGTGTCAAGGCATCATAAACTCAAAAAAAAAAAACCTTTGTCGATTGACATGTAGGGATAAAATACTTTCAATACAACATCAGATGCCCTAAAAACTTCACTGCGTAACAATCCTCAATCAACACATAGCTTGAAATGGTTCTTTCCCAAATATTGATTTCTCAGACATAAAATAAAAATCAACAGAGATAAAAAAACATGCATCGGAGTCTCTCGCCTCTTCACACACTTCTCATCTTTCTCACGCATCTTTCTTGATCAACTCGCAAGGATGAAATGTTAATTATTGTTAGCTTTGGACAACTGTTCATCCATTTGCCATTATTTAGCAAGTAATTGTTTTGCTAACTAATTGGTTAGATTAAAAACAAATATTTGTTAATTAATTGACCACTTTTGAAAACAACTAGAAACCAACTTGGTTAGGGTTGTTAAGTTGTGTTAATCTCAACCATCGATTGTCAATCAATCTCGGCCGTTGGTTTACCAGGAGTGGTATAAAAGGAGGTCAGGGGGCATTTGGAGAACAATGAAGTTTGGAAAAATGTTTGCAGTGTTAGCAAACAGTCTTGCAGTGTTAGCGTGGAAATAACAGTGGGGAATATCAGCGGGATAAATTAGGAGGTTGTCGGAGTTCTGCTAGTAAGAGGTAAGGAATTTTGTATTTCTTGATTTGCTGAAGTTTAATATAATTCCTCATTTGTAGAACTGGTTTTCCCTTAGGGGTTTTTCCAAGGACAATTTGTCCGAAAATATTATGTTCATTGTGTTGTGCATTTCTTTCTGTATTTTATAAGTGAAGTTGCAGTTGTGTTATTTTTCGAGATTCGCTGAGAATTTATTTTCAGCAGTTTAATAATCGTTTATGATAGGAGATTAATAATCAGTGACTGCAATAGTTAAATTTTTCACATGAAAAACCCAGATGTTATGATAGAGTAAACAATATATAGAACACTTCTGCATAGACAAAATGACTGCTCCTGAGAGAACACAAACACCTCTGTAGATATGAACACTACTGAATAATTATGAACACCTTTATAAATAATATGAAATATTTCTGAGCTCGATTGTGCAAACACTTCTGAATATTATATGAATGCCACCAATCAAACACCCGCATAGACTCCTATCAGAAATAATGAAGCACAAACCCCTTCACATGAACATACCATACTGTGGAAAAGAGGAACTCATGCAAAGATAAAAATGATAGCAAAGAAGATCAACAGGCGAAGCTGTTTCTTGACATACAAATCACGATGATCATGTAGAATATGATTGGCAAACAAAAGGCAACCAATAATATGTCCACATAAAAAATGAGCTGGCAACCAATAAGGTGAGCTGACTGGAGAGTGAAGAATGGCATCAACAGAATCCGCATATTAAAAAAAAAACTAGCTTATAAGAGTTTTCCAAGATGAAGCATGAGAGGCAGAGTGCTCCCCCGAGCATAGACAAAAACATGATTCTCAAGCGTTACAATTGGAATTCCTCCGATGGGTTCCTCTGATGCAAACTTTGGAAGAAAAACAAGGACACACACATTGAATCTCCTCAAACAGACTCTCCTTAATCAACTTGAATCGATCGATCATCCAGCTGAGACGCACAATATCCACCAATTGCTAGATGTAGAATTCAAAGAGGCTTTGCATGTATATAATATTGTCTCCAACGATTACAAGAATCACCATCACAATAAAACAAGAGCCATTAAAGGCACTCAACGATGATGATAACAAAACAATATAGTACATGACTAATCAAATACTCTAGATAGAGGGAAAAAATAGATCCGGCAGAGAGGTTACTTACCCGAGTCATCTCATTATATTTTCTCACATCTTTCTTAGCAGCAACAAAACCAAATTATGATCACCCCTGCATGCACTGTATGAAGAATTCAAATCCTCAAGCTACCATCATCAATGATCATGCATTCAGTCGACAGGAGGAAAATGCATTCGGCTGACAGGGTGCAAACTACGAAACAAACACGCCGTTCATTTAGAAATGATGTACATAACCTAATAAGGTCACAGGTTTGCAAGCATTAATAACCAAAGCCAATCCAATGACATAAATAAGAACTCCTATAATTGCTATTATCCAACTTTACTAGGTTCTGATACCATGTTACTGTTTTTGTCTAGTAATTAGATAAATAACAACAAAAGAGCATAAATAATACACAAATGACTCAATGCATTTATGCTGGGAAAACCTTTCCACTTGAAGAGAAAAACCCAACCACACCATTGAAATATCACTTTTATTGATACAAAAATGTATCAGTACAAGGCTTTCACTTGATTGCGCTTACAATACACCAAGGAATCATATAAATAGATTCAATTTAGACTCTTCATATTACACATGAAGGTCTCTTTGAATTCTTAATGTAAGACCATTCAAATTTTCAAAGATTCAACACTTCACATTTCCATACACATGTCTCTTCACATGACGTATGACATGTCTTTTTGCATAATATTAACTTTAAATATAATCACAAATATCTCTTTCAACTTAATATGACCATAACAGTCATAACAAACATATCTCCATCTCATAAAATCTAAGATGAAGATCTCTATTGCAACTATGTAAACTTCAACAATATCTCTATAATTCATTTTGTTTGTTGTTTTGTTCAATTTCATTTTCAAAGTAGATAATTGGACACTTGTCAATTCTAGCTTATGTGGTAACTTCTTCAATGTCACCCCATCTATTATCAATTTGTGCATTGAATAATTTTTTGATATTTGTGATTTGTGTCCTATTTTTGTTGAATGTTGCACTCCATGTTGATGCAAAAGGCACTGCAAGAAGTGTGTTGAACCCTTCACACCAAACCACCACATAAGGAGATCACTTAGACCCCTTCTTTTTACATTCCTCAACTCCACACAAGTTCATTTTTACCTTCCCATTTGCTTCTAAAGGTTTCATGGGGAAAAACATCCATTCCCAAAATGAGCAATTTCGGGCTTTTAGGGCTACTTTCCCTAATGAGACCAATATTGGAAATTTAGCCTCAAAATTCAACTGCCTTGGATGATCTCAAAGAGGGTAATTTGATAGAAATCATTCATTATTTGGGTAAAAAATTTCTCAACCCTTCATCCCCTCTTCATGACTTAGTGGGAAGACCTAAAGCAATTAGACCTCTTAAGTCAGTTTTAGAGCTTAACTCCAATTTATCAAACACAAACCTACGAAAAATATGATTTCTAGACATCCTTTTTAGAGGTCTACAAGATTCCACAATCTTAGATTCTGACTCAAAACCTAAACCACTTAACTCCAAATGTGTTGCTTTAGGCCTAATAGGGTTGTTTTCTTAGTTATCTACTACAACTACTTGATGATGAGTTCATCCTTAGGATATAATGTAGGGATTATCCTTTAACCCCTCTATAGACTCCAAAACAACCAAAATTTAGGATCCTACACTTGGTTTGTGTTATTATCACAACCTTTTCTATCAAATTTCACCTGAGCACATTGAGATGTTGGGCCTAGTGCATCAAACTAAAAATAAAAAACCCTACATTTTAGTGCCTAACTTTTGGGGACTTAATGTACATTGTATTTAATTTATTTCCATAGGAGGCTATGAAATTCCAACTGTGGAAAGTCAAATAAAATCCACTTGTTTGATGAAACCCTATGACAATGAGGGTTTGGTGACTCTTATTACAAAATTCTATAGTTCTCCTTAAAGTATTTTTTAGTGGCTAATATTTGTAAATTGACTAATTTTAGATATTTTTGGCTAGTAAATTAGCTAATAATTTAAGGTTTAACGAAACCTAAATCACCGCATTTTTATACAATTTAGCTTTAAAATATTTAAAATCACTTAATAATTTATTTTATTAAAAAACTTACGTTCAAAGATTCACCATAATATTTAATATATGATTATATTTGATTCACCTAAATATTATATATTATTAGAGATTAAAATTAATTCACCAATAATTCTCATAATTATTAGTTACTTAAGGGATATATCACCAATACTTAGTTTTCACTATTGATTTAAAATATAATGTAATGATCCTTATAATAATCCATGAGTTAAAAAAAATTCAATTTCATTTATAGTATTCTATGTTGATTAATGAAATTTCTATTATTATTGAGATTCACCAATATTTTCTATACAAAAATTATGATTCGAAAATAATCGCCAATATAAATAACATTTAAAATAAAAAATTTGAAAGATTCGTGAATAGAAATAATTTTTGTTTCAAAATAATGAAAGATTTGCCAATATTTTATATCTTTTTTTGGAGGAGTGTTTCTTAAAGATTATCCTGGTTCTCCTTTATTATGAAACTTCAAATTAAAAAAAATGAAATATAACTCATCACCTCATCTATCTATGGTCATTTATCCATGCAACCAATCCATACAAGGTTGTATGGTACTTTGAAAAAAAAAATGCACCAAAATCCTAAGTTCTTTTTATTGCAAATTCATCAAAACTTCTACAATCACATCACCTCTAGTCATTTTCAACCACCTTTTACCTATTTCAAGCTCCCTCAATGGTTGCAACTTTCATTTGAATCCAAATGACCATTGGGTGGTTGTTTTTCATTTTAGTTGAAAAGTTGTTAATGTTGCAAAATGCAACATTGAAAATATTTTTTCAATTTATTATAATATTTCTTTGTTTTTATTCCAAAGTTGTTCAAAAGGGATCCCACATGTATGAAAACACTCCAAGACACATAAGAACCAAAAAACATAAAATTTTCACCCTTTGACCAAGTTTAAAAATGACAATGAGGTTAGGATTGAAACATAATTGCACCTATTGGTCAAATGGCCTTACAATAGGCTGTCAAACATGGATCAAAGGATCCTTATTAAAATTTTCATGTTTCAATCCTATACTTGTCTTGTATGGGGGGTTCTCATTCACCACATTCCCCTTGTGATTCGATCTCAAGTCCTCATGAGATTAGTTCCTCCATAATGGTTCCATGCTTCCTCATGTCAACTTCATCCATCCAAATAATGTCTTCTTTAAGGTAGCCTTCCCATTTGACTACATACTTCTTATAGACAATATTCCTTGTTTTTTTGATGGATTTGGTATCCAAAATTTGTTTAGGATTTCTCGCTTCATGGTGAGGGATCTCTATTGTAGCTTCTTCTAGGCTCTTTACCTATATGTCAAAACCTGCATTCATGCTTCCTTTAAAGGAGGTCAGATTAGAAATATTAAAAATAGGGGATATGTAAAGGTAAGGAGGGAGTTCAATCTCATACCTGCATTCAAACTATGCTTCTTCAATATTCTACAAGGACCTACTTTCTTCATCATTAACTTGGTATGTTTTCCCTTTGGAATTTTTCTCTTCTTGAGATAAGCCCAAACTAAGTCTCCAACCCGTAATTCCAAGTATCTCCTCTTCTTGTCTTCTATTTTCTTATAATTTTTAGTGGTCCTTTGTTAAGTTTTTCTCACTTGTTCTTGAATCTCTTTATAACCTCTATTAGTTTCTCCCCATGTGCATTGATTGGTTCATCTTGAGGAATGTGTTAGAGTGGGGTTGTCGTTGCACCAAAAGATTGATCTATCAATGCCCAATACAACCACTCAACTTATAGTACATAGGAGGTGATTAAGCTCTTTTCATGAATGCTAAGATGAGTGTTGAACAAATTTCCAACAATCTCCCCCTTAGTGTTACCCAAGGGTATGAGGATTCAAACTTGTGACCAAGCTCTAAACCAATTATTAGAGAGTAAAGTCCACCAAGATAACTGAGAGGGGGGGTGGGGGTTGGCCAATCAATTATGCAATTGAAACAACTTTTGTTATTGTTATTAAATCCAAACCATGTGATCAATAAGTAAAATAACCACTCACTATAACACCACATTTGTTAACTAGGGAAATCCTTGATTAGAGGGAAAACCCTAGTAGGTATGGTACCCACAAAATGATGTACCAATGTACAAATTTCCTATGAAAGGATGGACTTTGTTAGGGGCCAATGAAATACATTTAGTACATATCAGTCCATATTAGGATAAATTGAATTCTTATGATCTCAAAACTATGCCTCTACTACACCAAATACTTCTTAGATCTCAAAACTAGATTCACAAACTTGCATCACACAAATCCCTTAGATCGCTTACTCGCATATAACTCACACTTACAGTAATTTACTCACATACAATCACAAGGAAAATATCTTTCCTTTATACCAAGTCCTAAAAATAATTTATTGAGTCAGCCTTGAGGCTTTCCCAATTTAAAATTACAATAGAACCTCATTAAGATAAATAAAATACACTTTATATTACAACTTTCCATAATTATATAAAACTGTAAGCTCAAAGTCTTTACAAATATTCACATGTGCAACCTCAAACTTCATGCACTCAATGACATCATCATTAGGATGTCTTCTACCTATGTGCAACTTCACTCATCTAGATTCTATCCCTGTTAGGAGATATGACCTGATTACTAAAAATCACTTCTTAGGAACTGTTTGTAAAGTATCTTCCACAAGTATAGAATAAATTGTCGCTAGTCTTTGACTTTCTTCATGTGCTCTTAACTGCAAAATTAGGATACTCTGTAGAGTATGTCCTGAACTGTACATGACCTCATCTTTACTCCTCAACTATACGATCTCAATCACTATCTATACTTTGTTAGTCTTTAGTATGTTGATATCAATGACAAATACTACCATGAATGCAATATATGATCATACTAACAATCCCACATGCTTTATCAATGCTAGGATACTCCCTCATAGGAATATCATCAGCATTCATGATAATAATCTCCCCTTTTTGCGTTGGTGGCATCATAGATGAAAAATCTAAGTTCCAAGAATACCAAAACATACCACTCTATTGCAATAGCTCCACCATTGTAGTCATCTTATTTTCAAATCCTCTTTATCAATCAAATCAATCTCTCATAGGAATAAATCTCCATCTATTCTACTACTCACCCATTGATATACTTCCCTTATGACATCAATATTTTCTTCAACTCTCCCCCATATGTAGGAGATACTTCTCTCCCCCATTTTTAGGAGATGTTTTTCATGCATTCTATCCCCCATTCACATCAATGAAAAAAGAATCATTATATCAATTTTTTGCAATAATATCTTCAATCATCTCAACTGTCCAAAGACATTATTGACATAGCAACTATCATGAGTCCTTGATGACTCAACTTAAACTGGATACTCCCCCATAGAGGAAGCATCAACAGTTAGTCTAGATAAACAATAGTGCTCTATACCACTAGACTAATGCAACCTCTATATCATCTATTTTGAAGTAGGTAGGGACATAACCCCAACATGCCTCTCAAATACTCAAATTCATCCTTCCATAAGGGCTTTGTAGACATATCTTCTATCTTCTCTTTTGCACTAACATACTCCATTATGATTACTTTCTCTACAACCAAGTCTCTCTCAAAACATGATACTTAACATATATGTGCTTTGTCTTAGAATGTAATACATAATTCTTAGACATACTTACTATACTTGTGTTATCACAATGTATGACAACAAGCTCTATAAACTCAACTCCAATATCCTTCAATATCTACTTCATCTACATAATATGATTGCAATTATGTGCTGATGTTGTGTACTCTACTTCTATTGTGCTTTGTGAAATGCAATCTTGTTTCTTGCTTAGCCAAGAAACCAAACTTCCTCCTAAGAAGAATGGTCCACCACTTATACTCTTTCTATCATCCATACTACCTACCTAATCCATCTTTTGTACTCTTTCTATCATCCATAATGCATACTTAATCCACATCATTATATGCACATAGAGTAAAGTCATTTGATCCATCATAACACAACCCAAAATCAAGTGTACCCTTAAAAAATCTGAAAATCCTCTTTACTGTTGTAAAATGTGCTTCTTTAGGATTAGCTTGAAATATCGCAACAATGCCAATTGCATTAGCTATATCTGGTCTTGTATGTGTCAAGTATTGCAAGCCTCCAATCATGGATATTTACTTCTTCTACTCAATTGTAGGTGTCTCATCTTTGCTAGATAACTTATGAACAACTACCATAGGTGTACCAACAAGTTACCAACTTTCCAAACCAAATATTTTCAACAAATGTTTCAAGTACTTAGTCTGTGATAAGAAAATATGTTCAATGTTCTACACAATCTATAAACCCAATAAATACTTCATTTCAACAATAATTATCATGTCAAACTCCTCCTTCATTTCACTAGTGAATGCTTCACTTGCTTCATCATCTCCTCCAAAGATTATATAATCCGCAAACACTTCAATAATCAACAAACCATTCTAAAATACAAGTTACTATCTGTAGTTCCTTTAGAAAATCCTAATTTTGCCAAATGTTTGTCCTGAATCTTGAGGGGAGTGTTGAATTTTTTTCCAACAATCTCCCCCTTAGCATTACTTGAGGGTCTGAGGATTTGAATCTATGACTAAGCTATGATACCACTTGTTAGAGTGGGGTTTTTGTTGCACCAAAATATTGATCTATAAATACCCAATACAACCACTCATCTTATAGTACACAAGAGGTGATTAAGTCCTTGTCATAAATCTCAAGGGGAGCATTGAACAAATTTCCAACAGAAGGTTCCTCAATTCCAACACTCCCTTGGGATTTTGACCATACACAATCTGAAAAAAGGATTTTACTTGTACTCCTATTTATTGAATCATTGAAAGAAATTTTTTCTTGGTGTATGATGGGGTCCCACTTTTCACCATATTGTTTTGTTAAACATCTTAGCACATTTCCTAATGACCCATTCACCACTTTAGTTTTCCCATATGTCCGAGGATGGTAGGCAGAACCGAAGCTCAAATTTGTGCCCAATTGTTTCCATAAATTCCTCAAAAAGTGACTAATGAGCTTGACATCTCTATTTGATATGATGGATAGGGGTAATCCATGGATTCTTATAATTTCCTTGAATAATAGGTTGGAAACATAAGTTGCATCATTTGTACTCTTGCATGGTAGAAAATTTTCTATTTTTCTAAACTTGTCTACTACTACAACGATGCTATCAAACCTCTTTTGAGTCCTAGGTAAACCCATGAAAAAATCCATGCTACAAATCTCTTATGGCTTAGTGGGAATAGGCAGGGTTGGTATAATCTGTTGAAGCTCCTTTGGCTTTCTAACAAATGTTGCAAGTCTCCAAAAATATTCTAACATCTTCTTGCATCTTGGGCCAAAAGTAATGTATTCTCACATGTTCTAAGGTCTTGTCCAACCCAAAACATCCTCCTATACTGCCACAATTCTTTTCCTTGATGATATTCTCTCTTATTGAGCACCTAGGTATACACAATTTATGTCCTTTGAACAATAGGTCATCTTGTATCAAAGAATTAGAATATTGAACATGACAAGCCTCTAAAAGTTTAGAAAAAACCTTGTATACATCTTGAAAATATTCATTGTTCTTATACATACCTTTTAAGGATTCAATGCCTCCACTCTGCAATCTAACTTCTTGCACAATCAAGGTTCTTCTTCTCAGAGCATCGACCACTTTGTTGGCATCTCCTTTATTTTGTTTTATGGTGAATGTGTAGGTCTAAATAGACTCTACCAATTTTATATGCATATGGCTCAACTTTTCCTGATTAGTCAAAAAACTTAGGGCTTGATTTTCAATGAAAACAACAAATTATTTAGGTAGGAGGTAATGCCTATACTTTTTCAATGTTTGCACCAAGGCGTACAACTCTAGGTTATAAGAGGAATATCTCTTCATGGTCTCATTCAATTTTCACTAGAAAAAGAAATAGGTCTTCCATCCCAGCTTAGATCTGCTCCTATGACTACATTGGATGCATCACTTTCAATAGTGAAAACCTTTTGAAAATCACGAAAGACCAATACAGGTTGTTTTGATATTTTTTTCTTCAGTTTTGAAAATATTCTTCAACCTCCTTTGTGCATGAATTTTTTTAATTCTATCCACCCTTGATGGTCTCCAAAATTAGGGCACAAATATGACTAAACCCTTTGATGAACTTCTTGTAAAAGGTGGAAAGTCCATGAAAACTTCTTACTTTTGAGAAGGCCAGTTTAATATGGCATCTACCTTGTCTAGATCCATCCTTAGGTTCCCCCTGGAAATTAAAAAATTCATGTGTACCAATTCTTCCTATAAAAAGACACACTTCTCTAAATTTATTAGCAATTGCTCATCAGATAGCCTTTTCAAAACCATATCCAAATGTATAAGGTGTTCATCCCTAGTTGTGTTGAAAATGAGGATGTCATCTATTAAGATATGGTTTAAGCACTTCATTTATGAGTCTCATGAATGTGCTTAGTGCATTTGTGAAGCCAAATGACATATCCCTCTATTCATAAAGGTGCCCATTTGTTTTGAAAGAAATTTTCCATTCATCTCCAGTCCTTATCTTGATCTGGTGGTATCCACTCTTCAAGTCCACCTTGGAATTGTACCTTGCACCTCCCAAACAATCCAATAGGTTTTTAATCCTAGGCATAGGGAACCTAAACCTAATGACAATCATATTAATTGCTTTTGAGTCTATACACAACCTCCAAGCTCCTTCCTTCTTAGGGGCTAATAGGTGGGCATTGCACATGAACTCAAATTTTTTGTTATCAATCCATTATGCAATAGTTCTTGGATTTTTCTGGCCATTTCTTCATTTTGCTAGGGAGTTAACTTGTAAGAAGCTTCCTTAGGCAAGGTGGCACCAAGGATCAAATCAATGTTGTGGCTAATCTCTTTAATAGGTGGAATGGTATTTGACAGATCCTTAGTCACGATGTGTTTGTACTTCTCTAATAGGTCTCTTACCTCCTTTGGTCCTACCTCCCTTCTTGGTTCTTCCTTAACCTTCCTTGTTTTCTTCTACTCCTTCCTAGGCAAGGTCACAAGAGCATAACATGTTGTGTCTTCCTTTAGGACCTCAAGGAATTCTTTTCCTCCTATGAACATAAACTTTCTCAACAATATTCTCAAGGGAGGGAGGAGGGTGGAATGGTGCAACAATATTCTCAACTTTCTTAAACCAAAATAATAGCTTGAATCCGCAACTAAGTAAGATAAATAACATGAATACCATCATAACACCATGATTGGTTATCAGGGAAAATTTGATTGAGGGGAAAACCTCAATGGAGATCATACCCAAAATATCTCACTACTGTAATAATAAGTACCCTATTAAAGGTATAAGTACAAAAAAAGAATGCACCTACACTCAAGCCTGTAGCCTAGAGCACACTACCAAAATACATCAAGGAATATAGCCACTTTACAAAGGTAAATGGACTTACAGTATAATATTGGATTAACTAGTAGTATCATAGCTAGGAGAACCATTTCGATGAAGCTCCAAATCATAGTTGCATCACTTTACTCAATATAATATCCTTCCATTCACATTACATATTCATCATATATCCATCTCTTGCAAACTCAAAGAGATCATAAGATCAAAATCATATCTTTGACAATGCAAAATAGGATAAATAATGTAATGTCTAATCCTTCACTATATCTTGATCAAATCACCAAATCACAACTTGTTATACAAGATTAATGTCATCTATATTGTATCTATTATGTGAAATCAACAAAGTAATACTCTAAATTGATTATCCAACTACATCAAATCAGTGATATTGGATTGCTATGTTCTAGTGTTAGAGATATATTCATCAGTGAATATCTCATACATATCAAAACTCTATAATCTACGAATCTCCAATTAGACATATTAATATATCTACTTATATGCTCTTCAATTGCAACCTCTAACTCTCTGTCATCTTTATGATCTATGTTGTCCTTTATCACTATGTGCTAATCTATTTGACCTCCTAAGGTTTCTCTCATTCTTATTGGTTTTTTCACTAGCCTCATCATCATTCTTAGAGATACTTTCTTGGATGGTGATTATAGTTTTTTTTGCAAAACATGAAAATTATTTCCCTTGTCTTGCTAGGAGACGAGGCTTTTTATTTGTGTCCTCTCAACCCATTCTCGATAACAATCGGAGTGGGGGTTTTTGAAGTTTCACCTTAGGAGAGAATTTTGACCCTTAGATACCTAATGCATTTTTTCTTGCTAGGGATAGGGGTCTATAAGATGTTGACCAAGGAGTGGGGGGGGTATCCGAATTAGGGGCTCCATGCACCATTATTTGTTTGGGTGGGCACAAAGAAAGGTGGAAATGATAAATATGCAAAATCGCACGTTGATGAAGATGGATGGTTTTTTCCCTTGATTATTGGTATTTTCTATTGCCTCCTTCACAAAACTCTCCAAGGAGATGAAAAGGAAAAAGGATAAGACTATGATTACGAAAAATGGTTTAATAATGACATGTGATAGAAGTAGTACACCCTAATCTACCTACCCACTAGGGTGAACTCTTTCATAATCACAAAGCATACTTGGTTCCAAGGTTCCTGCAACTTGTCTCTTTCATAGCCTCTATGCAACTTGACTAAGATTTCATTTTCTCTAAAGAATTCATTTAGGTTGTCACTATTAGAAACACAACTTCTTTTCTCTCACTTGCTTCCTTTAGTTGGGAGCCCTATCAATTTCGCAATCACTCCTTCATTCACTTCAAACAATATTCATCCCATAGTAACCTTTCTATCCACCCAAGAAGTAGCATATTGAATGAACACACCTTCATTGTAGACATTGATACTCTCAATAAATTGATAAACCCTCCTTCATAACAGATGTGCTAAACCATGATATCATTTTTACATTCATCATGCTGATTGGGCTTAGTTCTAACTCTATCCTCACCCATTCTATCACACTCAATGATAATAGCAATTAGACTCATAGAGACCTTTAAAGTACCATAATTACCAAATAAAATGTAATCTCCAAAAATTGGTCATCGAAAGGGTTGTAATTATTAATCTAATTGCCACCTATATCTTCATATCTCCTTATGCATCTCATAAATGCTCACTAGCGGGGATAACTCCATCATGTTAAAAGATGTCATATTATTCAAACTATCATTTAAAAGGTAAACTTCTCCCCCCTCCCCAACCTTATCCCCCCACTCCCCAACCTTCCTTGTCTTAGCATTTTTCAATAAAATTTGATAAACAAGCATGAAAATGTTTGTAACAAGATAACCAATTTAAATTTAATAATAAAAATTAAAAACAGAATACATAACATTTTATTTCTAATTTAATTATAAAATTTAATTTAAAAGTCTTCATAGACCTAATGATGCCTATATAGGCAATCCCTCTACCACATTTTCTTAAAATATTAGAAAAGTGTGATTCTCTAACTTGTTTCAATGATAAACCAAAAAAAGGGAGAGGCTAAAGACAATATGCACTAAAGACTAAACAAACTCAAACTTTTCTTTTCCACAAAGTGGTGATTTTTTTTTCAATTTTTTTGTTGTTTTACACTACAAACTATGCAAATCATGAAAATCAAATCAAAAAAATCCATGACATTTTCAAGTTTTTAAAAATTGATCAACTATGCGGCATCCCCAAAATATGCCCTTCCATGTGGTACAAGTATCCCTAGTAATTATTTTATTGTATTTTGAGGAGAAAGCTGCGTCAAACTGGATGTTCTATATCGTAGTTACGTCTCAGCTTACCTGTAAATGACGGCAATGACGATGTCATTACTGACACTCTAGAACTACACGCTCCATGGATTATTATTCTCTCCCCAATAATAAGATATATAATTACGATACAAGTTTATCTATTCGTAAACAACAAAACCCATTTGCAACACGTTCTCAACCAAATACTGACGTGCCGGAGTTTTTTCTTTTCTAGATATCTATTTTCCCATTGACAAAACCTCGCCTGGTTCGCGTAGGTTCGACTTTACACCTTTGAAGTCAAATATGTCGACCGCCTTTTAATGCTCGATAAGACCTCCTCGCCTGCTCCACCTAAGTCATTTGCCAGGAAATTTCGCCGCTATTTCTTGGAATGTTATCCCACGATTAGGTGAGAATTTCTTCCGCTTCTTCTGGCGACAATGATTCACAAGAGAAACGAAGATGCGTGGAGGAACCTCTCAACTCTAAATTTCCCGTTTGCGACATTGCCGTCGAGTTAGGGTTTGAAGGTTCGTACAGGCCTCCGGCCATGGTCCGAATTGCTCAGAAAAAGCGGTCGCTTGCCCTTTTCTTCTGCACGCTCACTTTTCTCTTTCTCCATTGCAGTTGCATCTCGGAAGACGGCAAAATTCTTCTGCAGATAAAAGAGAACGATTGGATTGACGGAGGTAATAATTTGACGGACTGGAATGCTTCTGACGAAAACCCCTGCAGCTGGAATGGGATCTCTTGCAATTCTTCCAAGGTCGTCACTGCACTTAATCTCACCGGCGCTTCAATTTCAGGCAATCTGACTTCTAAAATATGCCTTCTTCCAAGTCTGGAGAATTTGATTCTCACCGGTAATGCTTTCCAAGGGTTATTTCCCGATGGCCTGTTCGATTGCAAGGGTTTGCAAGTGCTCGATTTGTCCGCCAATGACTTCTTAGGAAGCCTGCCGGGTCGAATCAGTGAATTCAGGCAGCTGAGGGTCTTGAATTTGGCACTAAATTTTTTCAGCGGCACCATTCCCCCTGCCTTCGGAATGTTGCCGAACATCCAAGAGCTCTCCTTGGACGGGAATAATTTGACGGGCACGATCCCTTCTTTTGTCGCCAATTTGACAACCCTGAGGAAATTCACCATTGGCGATAATCCTCTCCTAGGCGGCGTGATACCTGCAGAGCTCTATAAATTGAACAGGCTCCAAGATCTAGAACTATATAATTGTAGTCTAGAAGGTAAAATTCCGAATTTTTTCGGTAATTTAACGGAGCTGGACTACTTGGATTTGTCTAAGAACCAGCTGAAGGGCAATATTCCGGATAGTTTAACTGCTCTGTCCAAGTTGAGGATTTTGTACCTTTGGAGCAACAATTTGTCTGGGCCGATTCTGCCTAACATCGACGAAATGGGAAGCCTATCTATGTTAGATCTTTCTGTGAACCAGCTAAGCGGCGATATTCCTAACACAATTGGCAATCTGGAATCTCTGGAGCAGCTAATACTGCCAGACAATCAGCTCACCGGAGAAATCCCTGCAAAGCTCGGGATGCTGCGGAACTTGACGAAGCTGTATCTGTATGGTAACACGCTCAAGGGATGGCTGCCCCAGGGTTTGGGTACATATTCTGATCTTTATATGGTCGATGTCACGGGAACCGGTTTGGAAGGCCCCCTGCCCAAAAATCTGTGCAAAAATGGAATGCTGTACGGGTTGGCTTTAGCTTCAAAT
Source organism: Cupressus sempervirens (assembly GCA_028749045.1). Taxonomy (NCBI): domain Eukaryota; kingdom Viridiplantae; phylum Streptophyta; class Pinopsida; order Cupressales; family Cupressaceae; genus Cupressus; species Cupressus sempervirens. Next base: position 413,789,392 of record CM053792.1, read on the forward strand.
AATTTCAATGGAAGTTTACCTTCATCCTTAGGGGATTGTGAAAGTTTACAGTTTGTGCAGTTGAATGATAACCAGCTCAGTGGTGAGATTCCTGCAGGGCTTTGGAGCGTTTCAAGCCGTGTACAGCTGATACTCTATAACAATAAGTTTGTAGGTCAGATTCCTGCGGCCATAGGACAAGCAAAAAGCCTGGCTAGGTTGCAAATAAACAACAACCAGTTCAACGGAAGCATTCCCTCAGAGATTGGAAAACTGACAAGTCTCGAGATCTTAAACGCGAGCAGCAATCAGTTGTCAGGGTCCATTCCAAGTGAGCTCGCGCGCTTGACGATGATAAGTACTCTGCAGCTTGATCACAATTCTCTGTCTGGAGAAATTCCCAAGGGTTTAACATCATTGAAGAAGCTCTCTATTCTCAATCTGGGTACAAATCGTCTCACAGGCGAAATCCCGGCGTCCTTGGGCGAGCTGCCATCGTTGAACAGTCTTGATCTCTCAAATAATTCGCTCTCTGGCCAAATTCCTGCAGATCTAGGACAACTTTCATTCACTATTTTCAATCTATCCGACAATCGCTTGAATGGCCCAATTCCTGCCGCTCTGGACAATTCGGCTTACAAGGACGCTTTTCTCGGTAATCCAGGATTATGCGGAGGTCAGAATTTGATGCTGAAGTCTTGTCCTTCAGACAGGATATCTTCTCAACGATTGGCTACGATTGTGGTACCGTCTGTGATCTTAGCAGCCATGGCACTTGGCTCCATTTGTGTGTGTTGGTTATGTGTGAGGAAAGGGAGGGGCACGCCATCGTGGAAATTGACGTCTTTCCATTTGCCAGAGCTGAACGAGTTGCACATTCTCCGCAACTTGTCGGAGGACAATGTTATTGGATCCGGAGGCGCCGGAAAAGTATACAGGGTCATTCTGCAGACTGGGGAAGCCGTAGCGGTGAAGAAGATCCGGAACACGAGCAGATCTTGGGGAAAAATTAAGAGAAAAGGGGTTCATTTGCAGCGGAATCATGAATTGGGGGAAGTGGAGGTGGATACACTGGGTCTCATCCGGCACACCAACATTTTAAAGCTTCTCTGCTGCATTTCAAGCGAAGAGTCCGATTTCAAGCTATTGGTGTACGAGTACATGCCCAACGGGAGCTTGTTGGAGCGTCTGCAGAATTCACAAGGACCGCAATTGGGGCTTCCATGGCCGATCCGATATAAGATCGCACTGGGCGCAGCTCGTGGGCTGAGCTATATGCATCACGATTGCACGCCTCCACTTCTGCACAGGGATGTGAAATCCAGCAACATCTTGCTGGATGAAGATTTAGAGGCTAAAATTGCAGATTTTGGTCTGGCCAGAGTTCTTAATAACCTGGGCGAGGAGTACTCTGTTTCAGGCTATGTGGGATCTCACGGATATATAGCTCCAGGTCCGATTTTATCTTCTTCCATAAAATGCTAGTTTGTTTAGTTTACAGTATCTTGTCATAATTTAGCGCCATTAACATTATCATTATTGCTATCATAAAATTTAACTAGATGTAGTTTTTGAGTCAAATTTATTGACCCATACCTTCTACTTATCAATTACAAATCGTGATGCGCAGAGTACGGCCATAGAATGAAAGTGAGCGAGAAAATTGACGTGTACAGCTTTGGAGTGGTGGTGTTAGAGCTGGTGAGTGGGATGAAGGCAACGAATGAGGTGCAGTACGGCGAAGGAGTGGACATTGTGGAGTGGATCCGCAGCACAATAATAGGGAGGGGAGAGATGGGAGTTTTGGATTGGCGAATATTGGAAGAGAAATGGATCGAGCAAATGCTGTTGGTGTTGCGGGTGGGTCTGGTTTGCACAAACAGGGATCCCAAACGGCGGCCGTCGATGAGGAAAGTGGTGGAGATGTTGGTGATGTGCAATGGAGAGGAGGAGGAAAGGAATAAGATGTTTTTTCCGCAGGCGAGGAGGAGTCAGAGGGCGGGAGCTAATTTTTCCGCTACCACGCCACTTTTCGCCGCCGAGAAGGAAGCGGATTACCTTTCAGATTTGGAGAGTTGAAAATCCTGCGAGTCAACCCAATCAAATTTCCATCCTGGGTACCTGGAATTGCAGGGCCTATGGGTGGATGGCTGTACAATAGCATTTTAATTGTAAGATCCTATTATAAATTTGAGAAAAATAATTATCAATTTGTCAAGTTTTATAATAGTATTATATTAATTTAATCTAACATACATTAAGTCCAATCATGTTTAGGTCTCCTTTGAAAGGATGTCCCTTGTATATGCAATGTCCTAAATAGAATTCGATAAGCCATTTTCAAAGCCTTGTTTATATAAGAAAAATTATGTTTTCATGTGAGTATATTATTAGTTTATGTCGATATTTATGGGTGTAGAAAATCAAGTTTAATTTAATTTTGGTTGATTTTATGACTTTAAAATATAAAAATATAAAACTTTAAGAATATATATATCTTAAATAAGTTTTCATGGTACTTTCAATATTGTTGAATGGAAGTTCATTATCATGATGTTGCAATCTTTTGGTTTTCCTCCATTCTTCTGCATGGCTGTTCAAACTCTTCTAACTGATGCTTGTGCCCAAATTGAGATTAATGGCTCTATTTCTGACCCTTTCCCTCTTAGTCGGTCTATCAGGCAAGGCTGCCCTCTAGCTCCTACTCTTTTTGTTATTGCTATTGAAGCTTTATACTATATCCTTAGAGAAGATTCTCTGTCCCCGAAGGTTAGAGGGATTCACTTGCCTAATAATGAAGAGCTTATAAATAGTCACTTTGTTGATGATACTGCTATCTTCTTTGAGCTTTTTGACGACAACCTTAAAAATCTTCAAATTAAGTTGGACTTATTTTGTGCCATCTCAGGTGCTATAATCTCCCAAGCTAAGTCTATTTGCTTGGGTTGGACTGATCAGCCTCTTGATTGGTTCTTCCAGCACAAGTTTCAATGGAGAGGCCCCAAAAATATAGTCAAGTATCTTGGTATCCCCTATTCTGTTGATCCTTCTCTCAAGGACATGTGGGCTTGGGTTAAGGCCAAGATTGAGAATAGACTTAATAAATGGTATAACAGATCCTTGTCTTTGGCTAGGAGATTTCAATTTTGTCAAAAGCTTTTATCTTCTTATAGTATTTATTACTCCTCTGCCTGGATGTTCAATAGCTACCAAATTCTTGAGATTCAGAAGGCCATCAGGCATTTTCTCTGGTCCGATGGCAAGGGCAATAGAAGTATCATGCTGTTAAATGGGATTGGTGTCATACTGATAAGTCCCTGGGGGGACTGGGGTTAAAAGATCTCAAGCTACAAGGTATAGCCCTTTCCGCCAAATGGATTTTTCAATCTATGGAGGGTGATAGTCCTTGGAAAGTTCTTGTTAGACACAACATTGAGAGAGGTTTTCCCAAGCAGGCTAGATCTTGGAAAAATCTCCCTTTATGTGATCTTATTGTTGGTAAGTTCCCGGTTGTGGTCCAAGGATCACCGATTTTCAGATCCATCTGGTGAGCTTGGGAAAATGTTCAAGAATTTATCACCAATAGGGATTTTTATCATGATTGTCACCTTCATAGAGAGAGATCCATCTGGTGGAATCTGAGCTTGAATAATAAGCCCCTAGCCCTCTACCAAGGGTGTTCTGCCAAGTCCTAGGCTACAGTTGGTATTTCTCAATTTGCTGATATCTTTGAGCATGATTCTCTTATCCCTTGGGAAGATCTCAAGATTAGATTTAATTTACCTCAGTCTCAAAGGAAAACCTATAATTTAATTTCTCTAGCTTCCAAGGATATTCCTTCTCTTTGCCATGTGGACTCTTATAGATACATTAAATGCAAGTGGCCTGACGGTGTTGTTTTAGATAAGCTTAAAGCTAAGAATATCTATAAGGTTATTGCTCATAATGTGGATATTCTTGCCCATGTCAATAAACTCTGGTATTGTTCTTTTGATATTAAAATTTGGAATAAGTTGTTGAATTCTATTTGGAAAGGCCCTTGCGAGCCTAAAATTCAATGTTTTAAATGGTTGTTGTTAATTGATAGACTTCCTATTAGAAGAGATAATCAACATTCTAATATTTGTAATATTTGCAGGTTACCTGAAACAAGTAGACACATCTTATTTGATTGCCTCTTTGCTAAAGAAATTTGAAATTTATTTGATATTTACTATCCTATTAATGTGAGCATCATTGAAATTGTTACTGGTCATATTAATGGGATTAGTAAGGATGCTAATTTCTTTTGGAATGTGTTGTCCTCTAACATTCTTTGGCAGATTTGGAAATGCAGGAATGAGGAAAAATACCAAGGTAAGCCAAGGGTTCTTACTGAGTTTTTTCGAAAACTCACACATTTTATAATATTCTTGTAGGTGCAAAACACCATGGTTATTGAAAAGGACAAATTAAGTAGATTTCTTAAAGATGGGCAGGCTTCTTTCTTTGTTCACGATCTTATGTATGGCTATCAGTGGCGAAGGACTATGGATAATCTGTGGATATTTGAGCACACATGTTGGAAGCTGATCCAAGCTATTAAGAGGAACCATAATGCCAGGAAGGAGGATATCTATATGTTGTCCCAGATTCAGGAACAAAAAATTATTGTTTGGATGGAAGGCCCTCTTGGTTGGACTGCTTGGGTTGATCTTTATTGTGATATCTTGTACTAGCCTTGTGTTGTTTGGCTTTTGTTGTTCTTTGATGTTCTTTAGCTGATCTTTTGCTACCTTGACTCTAGTTTGAGGCTTTGTCTCTTTTGTAGTGCTCGAAGTTCTGTGTAACCTTTTTTGATCTCTCTATATCTAATAGAAAAAAACATTTTAAATGATTTTGAAAAACATCTAATAATAAATTTATTTTTCAATAATATTTGTGAAGTGTAAGTTTTTTATTAATGATCTTGACATTGAGAATGCAATTATTTGAGATAGTGATTCTAAAGGTAGGGTTCAAGACATTTCAATCAATTAAAATGATTAGAAAAATAACAATATTAAATTTATTTTTCAATAATATTTGTTAAGTGTAGGTTTATCAATAGTGACCTTGACATTTGAAAAGCAATTTTTTGGTATAGTTTTTGTAAATGTGGTGTTTATGATATTTTGAATTAATTAAAATTATTGGGAACAAATCTCTAACAAAATCATTTCTTTCAGTAATGTTTGTTAATTATAGGTTTTTCATAGTTATTTTTACATTTGGAAAGCAATATCTTGACATAGAGGTTCTGGAGGTTGAGTTTTGTGCACTAGAGGATTACATGTTCACTTCCCAATACAAAAGAGTATAGTCACTTTAAAAACAATTTACTTGAGTAGCTCCAGTTGTTTTACACTATGTATTCAAAATGATTCTCTTTTTAAAAAAGAAAAAATTGGTATCTAAGTTTATTTGCATTGATAATAGAAGATAAAACATTAGAGACATGATTTTCCCTAATAATAGAAATTCTATATTAAAAAACTAATTGGATCCATTATTTGTAGACAAATAATCCCTTGCACAATATGGAGACAATATTAATAAAATCTCACTAATAAACTACGTGAGTTGTAGATCAGAACTACAAATCATTTACAACTTCCCAAACATAAGTGATCCATAAAATCTTTACATCAAATTGAGGATTAGGGAACAAAAGCTGGAACATCGTAGTAGTAAAAAAATTGAAGATAAAATAGAGGGAAAAAAATTGACAATCTCTCTCTCTCTCTCTCTCTCTCTCTCTCTCTCTCACACACACACACACACACACACACACACACACACACACACAAGAAAAAACATGAATGTTAATTAGCCTAGGGGGAAGGGACATTTTTAGATAAGAAAAATGTGTATGGATTCTCTACAACTATGAAAATGGTACAACCAAACAAAAGAGCATATAGTTCTTTATAACCCATACATGTTATGAAGAACTAAAAGTATACTTCTAGTTTTTCAAAATATGCACAAGTTTGAAAAACTTTACGCTTCATTTTACCAAGCCATAACCCAAGCCTTTTATTTCCAATTTTAAATAACACATGAGTTTTGTGAAAATATGTATTTTTTTTTCATCATATGGCCACTTTTTTTACCAACAACTTAGTGCACTTACCCACAAGCATGGTTGTTCCTACAATTGATGTTAACTAATAAAGTTATTTCTTTATCAACACATCTATGCACAATCTACAATGCATCTTCAACAAACTCAAGCTCTTGTATTCAATGCCAAAAACATGACCGCAATATTCACATTCACACAATATCTATGTTTTGTGTTCATAGACTTTTCACCTAGAAAATATTTAGTATTTCAAAAAAACACAAGCTCATGAAACTTGAAAATAACTTTGAGTAATTTCCCTAAGCTTTTCCCTAAAAGAAAAGTTGTTGTTTATTAGTAATGACCGTAAAATTTGCATTCATTTGTTAATAGCCCTATTTACTTCACAACCAGAAGCTTTAAAATCAAACTTCCATCACACACAACAAATGTGTGGCAAAATGCTTCCAAAAAAAATTAGTAGATACAAGAAATCATCCTATAATTCCTGTAATGGTTCAAAATTGAAAGCCAACACTATTTTAGGAAGAAAAACCACCAAACCATTTCTAGATCAAGTAAAACATGAGAAATTTTGAATTCTTTAAACATGTTCAAAATATCAGTGACTAGTTTAATAAATTTATTCAAATGCCAAGCCAATGCCTCACATTTTAGTAATGCATCAACCATAATTTACAATTATCCTTCCAAGAACACTTTATTATGAGAGACACTATACTGCATTCTAGGCCACTTAAGCCTCTTCCACAATGTTATATCTTGAAGCCTTTTGACCCCTAAAACTACTATACTTCCATCATGATCTCTCACCATATAACTAGATCCAAAAGGGCATAGGTTTCAATTTAAAGAATTGATGAAAATTTACCTTCATCAAACCTACATTTGATTTAATCCAATCACAAAATTTTTCCTCCACATAAATATGGATTAACCCATGTTGGCCCATTAACATGCCAAAATCATTCTCTTTTATAATTTTATTTTGGTATGAAATTCTCGATTGATGACACAGTAAGGCTTCACTGCTAAGAACATTATTCATTAAATTACATCCAGGTGCTAGGAATTTGTGATCTTATGGCTTGATATGATAAGTACTTTACATTGCTATCAATTAAAAAATGTCAAACATAAAAAAAAACTAGTTGCATGTTCTAGTATTATTTAGTCACCAATTAATCTATCTTTGTTATTTCCAATGTTTCATTGATGCTACTATATTCATTAGAATAGTTTCTAACTATTCATTATATTTCTTACGCCACATCGATTCGAAAAGTAATGCTCATAGATTTGATTAATTTAGATTAATCCCTTACACACATAATCTAGCTAACTTAATAGGTGGTAGTTGCTACTTAAACTACACATTTATAGGAGTTCTTAGAAGCATGATTGATCAAACCCATTTCAAAGAAATATGGACTACATGAAGCCTTAAACAATTTAATGCATCTCATTGGAAGTCATGTATATGACCAAATCAATGCATTTCGAATAAAAAATTCTCATAATTGAAGTCCACATAACTCATTGATATAACAAAGAAAGGAATACAAAATTCTCAAGATAAATTTAAATAAGCACTAACATTTGGTGTACATTTATGCTTGTCAAAGTTACTTTTTATCCTACTAGTTTAGTTACACTAAAGAAAGGATACTGTGAAAAGAATTGATTCTCTATCTCTTTAAGTGGGTAGTATATATTCTCTCCTATTGTGTCTTTGTACAATTCTAATGATAAAAATAGCCAATTACTCTTTTAACTCTCCATTTTTGTATTTATTCCAAGGATTCTAGTGTGTGCATGCTTTTCTGGCCTTACATTTTATGCAATCCTAGATGACCAAAACAACTTATATAATTACTTCTAAGAGGGTTGCCAAGAGATTTTATTGTCTTAGACGATGACCCCAATCTCATGTTCTAGTGGAGTATAAAGAGAAATGAGTAAATCAAAAGACACAATTTTTAGAGGTGGAATCTTATCAATTTTGGCTACTATCCTTAGAAATGTATGCCTTGGGAAAGTGAAGGCCGATAGTAGTTAACCTCTTTATCGAACTATTTGTTAATTTTTTGAAATTATCTATCTATTCAGTCTCACACACTATTTAGGTATAGAGAAATCTATGTTATTTTAACAAAATATTTATAGGTAGTTAAAAATCAAATTAACCTAGATTAAAACAAACAAAGTTGTTAGAGATATTTATGTTATTTTAACAAAATAGTTACAATAGATGAGTGAACTTATATAAATATAGATAATGTGAGCTATTGAATTTGAAGTGGCACATACTCTAATGATCAAGTGCAAAAATTTAGGTATAAGTTGTAATATGGGTGTGCTTTCTACGTAGAATTTTGCATTGGCATATCCATATTTCTTGGTGATATATATGAATCTGAGTCTTTCCTAGAGGTGCAAATATAATCCTATTGGTTTATTTTCCTTAATAACATCAAGGGAAATCAAATGATGAAAAGGCTTGTGTTCACCTAAATTTATTTTGTTGATACAATTCACTTATCAATGTATCAATCATTGAGGACAATAATGTTCATGTATGAAAGTATTGTAGAGTGATTATTTAGATTGTTTATCTTTCATTCCCTTAAAAAAAGTGTTCTGAAATGTCCCTTTACTAATTTTTTATGATATTTCCAGCCTCAAATCAGAACTTTAAAATCAAACAACCAATATTACAAAGATCTGTCAATTCTCCAATAAAACCCAAATCGGGTATGTCCAAATTAGTGCCAAAAAAAACTTCACAACTTCACAAATTGTTAATAAATCTGAAAATGGACATTTTTACAGAAATTTCAGCAGCATAACAGCCTACAAAATGACATTTCCAGATTTGTACAGCCCTTACACAACAGATCACAAATGTAGAGCAAAACTATGCTCAATCGGGCTCCCGAAATTAACACCAAAATGCCCGAAAACACCAAAAAACACTCATAAATTATCTCAGAAGTTTGATCACGACCCAATACATATATTCGGCTCTATTTTAACATCATAAAGTCTGAAATACAACAGCAAACCAAACTGATATGAAACACTCAACTGAAAACCCAAATTCAAACCAAAAACAATCCCCGAAAACACCCAAATCGGCACTATTCAGCACAAGGGCAAACTCTGTATGAGCATGCACATGGAATGGCTTCAAACTCCCGTCCTTAGCCTTCCTGGAAACCTGCAAACTCCCGTTCTTGGGTCTCCTTCTCCACAGGTTTGGCAGCCTCTGAAGAACAACAAGAAAATTAGCAAGAATCAAGATGTAGAATGAGCCCAAAATGCCTCCAAACCCCTTTTAAAGAGGGCATAACCCTAACTCACGTCCAAGAGGGGTTAATAAAATATAATTTAATAATAATTTTTATTTATTAGTCCATTGGTTTCCAAAGATTAACCCCTTTTTCCGAAATTTCACCTTTTTGGAGCCTGCCTGCCTTAACAAAGTTTATTTTTTTTTTAAATTATTTGAATAGGGGACATGACAAGTCCTCCCCTCCCAAATATTGCTTGTCCTCAAGCAATGAAGGTTGGAATTCTCAAGAATATGTTCTCCTTCCCAAGTTGCATCCTCTAGTGGTAATCCTTTCCATTTGACCAAATGCTCTATGATGCTCCTATTTCTCAACCTTTTCTCTCTTGTATCCAAAATTTCTTCTGGTATCAAAACTAATTTCCCTTCATCATCAAGAGGTGGTAATTCTGTAGATACTATGGTTTGCTGGCCTATAACCTTCTTTAAGCAAGATACATGAAAAATATTATGTATTTTGCTGTTTGGTGGGAGCTCCAATTCATAAGCTACCTCTCCTACCTTCTTGATGATTTTATAAGGCCCATAGAACCTTGGCTTGAGTTTCTCTGCCCCACTTCTCTTCAAGGTGCTTTGCTTATATGGCTGCAACCTAACAAATACCAAATCTCCCACCTCAAAAGATCTTTCAATCCTTTTCCTGTCAGCATATATCTTTTGTTGGTTTTGTGCATGTTGTAGATTATCCTTGAGGGACCTTATTATGTCTTGGCTTTGCTTGATGAAATCACTTGCTGCGGGTACTCTACTATCGGAAAGTATTAGATCAACAAAGGAAAGGGCATCGTAACCATAAAGAGCACGAAAAGGAGGCATACCAATAGACATGTGATGAGATGTATTGTAACAATACTCCCCTAGGTGTAACCATTTCACCCAAGCATGTTGTTGATTTGAAACATAGTTCCTCAAATATCCTTCTATCCATTTATTAACTATCTCTGTTTGTCCATCTGTTTGAGGGTGATAGCTAGTACTGGGAGTGAGTTCAGTTCCTGCCAAATGAAAGAGCTCCTTCCAAAAAGAGCTAAGGAATCTACTGTCCCGGTCACTAACAATGTTTCTAGGCAAACCATGTAATCTAAAAATTTCCTTGAAGAACAATTCAGCCACTTGTGATGCCTTGAAATCAGATGTGATAGGAAAGAAATGTGCATACTTAGTTAGTCTATCTACCACCACATATATGCAATCCTTACCTTGAACCTTGGGCAACCCAGTGATGAAATCCATGGAAATACTTTCCCATTTTTGTTCAGGAATAGGAAGTGGCTGCAACAACCCTGCAGGAAAATTTTGCTCACTCTTGCTTTGTTGGCATACCATACATTCCTTAATGTGTTTAAGGACATCCTCCTTCATACCCTTCCATGAAAACCGCTCTCGAATTTGCCTGTATGTCTTGAAGTATCCCTGGTGACCAGCCAAAGGTGTGTCATGAAAAGCCCTCAATATCCTCTCCTTAGTTTTTGACCCTGGTACTAAGAAGATCCTGTTCTTGTAATAAATCAATTCATCAACAACCTTGTACCTGTTATCATCCACTAACTTATCCAAAATCTTGGTGGCAAATGAATCTTTAGCATACTCTAAAATTATGGAGACTTTCCAATCAGCAGAGATAGATGATAAGGAACACAAAGTGGGCTTTCTTGAGAGAGCATCAGCAACCACATTATTCTTTCCTTTCATGTATTCAATATCAAAATCATAAGCTTGCAATTTTCTTACCCATTTTTGTTGACGATCATTCAAATCCCTTTGGTTCAAGAAGAACCTGAGGCTATTATGGTCTGTCTTTACAATGAATCTCCCACATACCAAATATTGTCTAAACTTATGAAGTGCATGCATGATTGCCAACATTTCCTTATCATAGATGGAGTACCCTTTCTCTGATTGATTTAATTTTTGACTCTCAAATGCTATTGGATGTCCCCTTTGAGTTAGGACAGCCCCTATACCTTCTCCTGAAGCATCACATTCAACAACAAAAGGTAAAGAGAAATCTGGAATTGCAAGCACAGGGCATGAACTCATTACCTCCTTAAGCTTATCAAATGTTTTTTGTGCCTCTTCTGTCCAAACAAAAGCTCCTTTCTTTGTCAAATCAGTCAAGGGGGCAGCAAGCTGAGAAAATCCCTTGGCAAATCTCCTATAGTAGCTACACAACCCGAAGAAACCTCTCAACTGTGTAAGATTAGTGGGTGGAGGCCAATCCAAAATTGCCTGGATTTTTTGTTGATCAACCTGTACTCCTTTAGAGCTTATAATATGTCCCAAATATAGGATCTCTGTCAAACCAAACTCACATTTAGATAGCTTAGCATAGAAGGATTTCTGCTCCAAGATTCCCAAAATAGTGTCTATGTGCTTTAGATGCTCTTCCCATGTTTTACTGTATATCAAGATATCATCAAAAAATACCAAAACAAATTTTCGAAGATGCTGACTGAATACCTTATTCATACAAGATTGGAATGTTGCTGGTGCATTAGTGAGTCCAAATGGCATAACAAGAAATTCAAAGTGCCCATAGTGACATCTGAAAGCAGTCTTTTCCACATCTTCACTCCTCATTCGGATTTGATGGTAGCCTGATCTTAAGTCAATTTTTGAGAAGTATACAGCACCATGTAACTCATCAATGAGTTCATCTATGCGTGGTATGGGATACCTATTTTTTATGGTCTTCTTGTTTAGAGCCCTGTAGTCTATACACATTCTCATTGTACCATCCTTTTTCTTGACAAGTACCACAGATGATGCAAATGGACTAGAGCTAGGCCTTATGAATCCCATGTCCAGGAGTTCTTTAATAGTTTTTTCAATTTCTTCCTTATAACCTCTTGGATGGCGGTATGGGGTTGTTATAACTGGTTTGGCACCCTGTTCTAACTCTATAACATGCTCAAAACCCCTATCTGGTGGTAATCCTGGAGGCAAGTCATTGAAAACTATACTATGCTTATCAAGAATATTTTGAATTTCAAAATGGAAATTACCTTGATTCTTGGGAGAGCTTGTTGGTTGGATTATGACTCCTGCTGCCCATGTTACTTGTCCTCTTCGAAAAGTCCTCTCCATCCTCTTTGCAGAGACCGCCTTAGGTGCTCCATTTGATAACCCTCTCAATATGACTTCTTTCCCATTGGAATGAAATTTAAACTCCATAGTTTGATGGTTCATGTAATAGCCTCCGATAGAGTGCAACCATTGAACACCCAATACAAGATCTGTCTCCCCAATACCAACCACATAGAAGTCATCACATAACTCATAATCTCCTAAGGTCATCTTGAGTTGTTTCACCACCCGTGTGCAAGGCATAGTGAATCCATCAGCTACAGTAACATTGAATCCCTCAAAATCTTCTGCTTTAAGCCCTCTTTTCATGACAAATCCCTCATCAATAAAATTGTGAGTTGCCCCACTATCAAGAAGAACAGTCAACCTTTGCCCTGCTAGTACCCCTCGAATTCGCAAGGGATGGTATCTTGGGACTCCTGATAATGCTGCTAAAGTGCCATCCTTGCTGATTTCTTTTACTTTCTCTTCTTCTACCTCCTCCTTAGTATCATGAAATTCCTCATGCTCATCTGAATCAGATTCTGAAGCAACTTCAATATAGTGTACTTGACCTTTCCCCAAACATCTGTGTCCTGGAACCCATGGTTCTCTACAAGTAAAACAAAGTTTTTTCCTTCGTAATTCACTCCTAGTCTCTTCATCTACCTTCTTTTTTGCCACATTTGTCACATCTTTTGGTGGTAGTGTTGGGAAAGTCTTTTTCTGAAAATTTCCCTTATGTTGCCAAAGATTTGGGGGTTTTTGATTAGTGATTGATTTCATAGGCACGCACGTTTCAAGTTGCAAGCTTCTTTTGATAGCTTCTTGTAAGGTTGAGGGTGAGAAAGCCTTAACCAAACCCTTAACAGAATCTTCTAAACCATCAAGAAAAAGATAAACGATCCTCTTTTCACTCATATCAGGTACCATAATAGCCACTTTTTGAAATTCTTCTACATACTCATTAACTGATTTGGTTTGCTTCAACTTTGACAATTCTTTAAAGTACTCTTCATCATCCTTGAGGTCAAATCTATCTATCACCCTTTGACTGAAATCTTCAAATGTAGTTACCTGATCGTGACCTTGAGTAGTCATTCCATGATACCACCAGTCATAGGCTGCATCTTCCAAGTGTAGACTTGCAAATTGAATAGCATCACTCTCTTTCATGGGGTTGAGTGTGAAGAAAGTTTGTAATTTTTGTAGCCATGCTCTAGCTGAAATTTTATTTGTTCCATCAAAAGTAGGCGCTGTAAACTTGCTTATTTTATTTTTGAGCTCTCTTCCACTTGTGTCATGCTCCCTCCTATTCTCTTTCTTGGGCATCAAAGCATTCATCATATCCACATATTCTTTAAAAGGAACTGAACTACGAAAGTCATCATCTAAGCCATTGTAAGTAGCTCTTAATGTAATCAAATTACCTGTAACCTCTTCCACTGGATTAATGGCTGGATTTGGTACTGGTGGCTCATCTGCAGGCAAGAAAATAGATTTGGATGATTTAGATGGTGTGGATCTCCCATTTCTCGGCTCCTCTGAAGTGCTCCCTTTCTCATTAATAGATGCAATTCCTTGTAATTTTTCTGTCAATATTCGCAAAGCCTCTCTAGTTTCCGCCAAACCATCCACCGTTTGCTTCTGAGTATTTTGGATGTCTTGGAAGAATTTCTTTGCCATCTCATCTGGATCAGCCATACTTTTTTCTTCCTTGGATTTTGTACTTTTGCTTTCAACTGGGGGTTTGATCAAAATTTCTTTATTCTTTTCTCGCTGCAAATATCTTTTTTCTCTTTCACTTAGTTGCATGCAATCATAAAATATGACATGCAAGATCTGGGTAGTTGTTAAAACTGACATGCAACTTCTACAAACCCTCAGGCTGGCAAGATCATGGCTCTGATACCACTGAAATGTCCCTTTACTAATTTTTTATGATATTTCCAGCCTCAAATCAGAACTTTAAAATCAAACAACCAATATTACAAAGATCTGTCAATTCTCCAATAAAACCCAAATCGGGTATGTCCAAATTAGTGCCAAAAAAAACTTCACAACTTCACAAATTGTTAATAAATCTGAAAATGGACATTTTTACAGAAATTTCAGTAGCATAACAGCCTACAAAATGACATTTCCAGATTTGTACAGCCCTTACACAACAGATCACAAATGTAGAGCAAAACTATGCTCAATCGGGCTCCCGAAATTAACACCAAAATGCCCGAAAACACCAAAAAACACTCATAAATTATCTCAGAAGTTTGATCACGACCCAATACATATATTCGGCTCTATTTTAACATCATAAAGTCTGAAATACAACAGCAAACCAAACTGATATGAAACACTCAACTGAAAACCCAAATTCAAACCAAAAACAATCCCCGAAAACACCCAAATCGGCACTATTCAGCACAAGGGCAAACTCTGTATGAGCATGCACATGGAATGGCTTCAAACTCCCGTCCTTAGCCTTCCTGGAAACCTGCAAACTCCCGTTCTTGGGTCTCCTTCTCCACAGGTTTGGCAGCCTCTGAAGAACAACAAGAAAATTAGCAAGAATCAAGATGTAGAATGAGCCCAAAATGCCTCCAAACCCCTTTTAAAGAGGGCATAACCCTAACTCACGTCCAAGAGGGGTTAATAAAATATAATTTAATAATAATTTTTATTTATTAGTCCATTGGTTTCCAAAGATTAACCCCTTTTTCCGAAATTTCACCTTTTTGGAGCCTGCCTGCCTTAACAAAGTTTATTTTTTTTTTTAATTATTTGAATAGGGGACATGACATGTTCATAGCATGGCTTTTTCTCTGTTCATTTGAATGAAAATTGATTATAATGTTGTATGTATGATAAAAGAATGTA
The DNA here is from genome assembly GCA_028749045.1 of Cupressus sempervirens. Taxonomy (NCBI): domain Eukaryota; kingdom Viridiplantae; phylum Streptophyta; class Pinopsida; order Cupressales; family Cupressaceae; genus Cupressus; species Cupressus sempervirens. The sequence goes on from CM053792.1 coordinate 413,804,772, forward strand.
ATTGAATGCATCTAAAAATAAGGACATGGTAAATACATATTTGTAAATGTGTTTAATTTACTCATAACGACCAGTGAAATGAGTCGAACTCAAACAATTTCAAGCTTGAATTGTAGAAATTTAGGAATTAAATCTATGGACACAAGAGTAATATTGCACCCATCTAATAAACCAATGCTAAAAGATTAATATGATCCATATAGGGAATTAATGTCTAGATATAGAGGGTGTGATATACATTAGCTACAAGGGATGATATGAAAAATAGATAAGGTGTAATTAAAATTGGGGGAAAGTGTTCAAATAGGGACAGGTGAAGGATAGGAGAATGATTCTAACTTCACACAAGATTGTGCTTTTATTTTTTAGTATTTAACTACATGAAGACATTCTCTTAAACCATGCACTAGTGATTGATACATACATGTATACTTTTCCTTTGATCATTACACATGATCTCTCATTGATCTATTATATGAACTCTAAGACCTCTTTCAAATAAAATGAACCATCTAAAAATCAAAACCCCAACTCTTTTAATGGACATACCATAAGTCTTCAATTTCTAGAAATATTAATAAATGAAAAATGTTTAATTCTGATAAACATAGAAATTAGATTTTAAGTAGAAACTCTAAAATTCTAGTCGACCCATGCGATCGACATTTGTAATTGGTAGTCGGTAGAAGGAAAGAGAAGGCGCGTAGAAAGGTCAAGTCCCGGGCTCTCATCCGTCAGAAACTAAAGTCGGTCGGTACCTCATGTGGAAACCTCGGCGTTGCCATATTTTAGTTAGAATATCAAAAGTCAAATCCACTCTCTTCGCAATCCTCAACATTATTTTTTGGAATAAAAACACTGAATGCCAACTCTGAAATTGACAATTATTTCGTATGATTCTTCCACGAAAATTCATCACTTTGCTAGCGTCGACTTCTGACAAAGTCAAGGGATTGTGGCATTGAATAGATTTGGTCCATGTATTTTTTATTACATCAAAAAGCGTATTGACTCTGCAGCCAAGGAGATTCCGTATGAGATTTGATGGTTGGGAGGTGCTGAGATTCTATGGATAATATAAACCCTAGTGACTCTGCAGCCACCAAAACACATAAAGATAACATATAGACAACATATGAAGGACAGTTTTTTAAAAATAAATTAAGTATAAAAAACCTTTATTTTATTTATTTTTTATTTTTATGACTACATAGCCACTATCGAAATTGAAATTAATAGAAAAAGTTGAAAAATGTCATTAAAATAGACAATATTTTTAATAAAAATTTGGATAACGTCTTATATTAAATTTTAATTAATAACTAGCACTTACATCTAAAAGAGATGTAAGGGATACACCAACAACCATTTGATTTGAAAGCATAATCAAATCTTTACATAATAAAAGGAAGTTTCACTAATAACTCTTCCCATATAATATACATGCTCCTCATATGGCTAAAATTAGAGGAGACATAGGCTTTGGTGTAGTGGCTATCAAAGCATACTTTAGATTTTGTTTATTTATGGAGGATAATTTGTACACTTATTCTTGATGAAAATTGAGGTTTTTGACCAATATAATTGCATGCTAAAAGGAAAGCTTTAGGCAATTGATTGTATTGTAAAAAATTCTGTTGGTCATTTTCCTAAGAAGAAGAGAATCCAACTTCAGATAAGATCCACTTTCTAGTAGCAAGGGATCCTAGCTTGAAGCAAACATATGTTATTTCAAGGTCATTCATATTAATCAAGCAAAAACAAATCAAAAACCTTTTACAACTTCATTCTAAATTAATAACTTATTGTTATAGACTCCAAACTGATTAACAAAACCACGATAAGTTTCATAGTATGTATCGATTCATTCTTAATGTGAACACATTATTGCTCTAGGTTATTTCAAAATCTATTTCATATAGCTCTAGAAAGAACATACTTTTCTCTCTTTTTCTTAAATTCAAATTTTAGTTGTATTCGGTGAGGTATGATCAATGCAACAATATACCAATTCTCTTTTGATTCATTTCATTCAATTAACTAATAAATAATATTTAAGAGCTTATGTAGGACATCTCTGCACCATTCTTCAACATATCCATGGATCTATTAGGATTGATCCACCTTAAATTAAGGCACTAACTAATGAAAGTTTAAAGTTGTTGGCATTGATCATGTAATGATAAAAATGAAATGTGTTTCAATCAGGTTAAAATTACATATTATGTGATGCCACATTGATACACTAATAAAACAAGACTTAGCACACAACTATCAGTCATATTTTGGAGGTGAATACCTCAACAAAAAAAAATGTTGATATGACATTATATTTGATGATTTCTAAAAACCTTACTTATGGGCGGATGGGGAAGTTATGCATTCAAATAAGTTAGTGTAAATACAATTTGGAGTGATTTGAAATTGCCAAGTAGGATTTTTAAAGTGTGTAACTTAGGATGTCCAACTACTACATTCTCTCTCCTAGGTACATAAAAGGACTCTCATAATTTAAATACAAGAAAATAGACAAGATCATACTAAATCTAAAGAATGAATTATTTATAACCTTCATAATCACTTACAAAACATGTTTATGCAATTGATGTTTTGACTTCGAAAACTTGACATTGGCATACATACATCAATCAAAATAGATAGAAAAGATCATGTGTGAACATATCTTGGAAAAAAAAAGCCAAACTTGGCTGCATTTTTAGTTTGAAATAACCTGATTGGGTTTTTGAAGATTTTATTTTTTAAAAGTGGGCGTCCACTTTTTTGAATGCCAACTTGGTGCACACACCTTGCAATTAACTATACATTGGGAAAGATCTAACAAACTAGCCTAATTCATATCCTCCTTGCATAATCATGGATTCACTTCCCTAGAAAAACCTATTAAGGCTATCATTATCTATCATTCAACTATTTTTCCTTTATTTTCTACCTTACGAGTGTAACCTAGTAGCCTTCATTATCGATTCTTTCTTAATTTAAAAGAACATTTGCACCATAGGATTTCCTATCCTCCCAGGAGGTGGTAAATTGCATGGAAAATTCTCACCATAGGATTTCCTATCAAATTCTTAGCACCATGATTTCTTTCCTTCCCAAATATGGGGGAATCACACCCACAGTTGTCTAATAAAGGAGTTGTCGGAAGTACTTCTTCAATTGAAAGCGAGATGTTGAATCTTACCATTCATAACTTGGACCATTTGGAGCTTGTGCAACACCATATTCCAAATAGCTTGCATATGGGTGGAATGAATTATAAGCCATGATGTATTTTACTACTCACATCTAGAGGTGATGCAGGAGCATCTTGCATTGGAAAATTATTGGAAAAAAAAAAAAAAAAAAATTGTGGAGGAGAGAGAAGGTGACGAAAATTAGAGGAGAAATAATAAAAAAAAATTAAAAAAGAGAAAAAGAAAAAGAGGATTTCTATTTTCGAGGTGCATAGGTGGCATAATAGAAATTTTTTTATAAAAAAAATAGTTGTTATTCCATTAATCGAGGTGTGTAGGTGGAAATTTTAGAAGGTTTTGGATAAATCATGTATTCAATATTTGTTGGGTGCTTAGTTGTATTTGGGTGGGAATTTAATATTTATTTAAAGATAGTTGTATTTACCTTTTATCCCACATTGGTTGTGTTTGTAATGTCTTAGGTTAAAAATGCCTATTTAAGCAAGGCTTATTATCATTTGTAATCAAGCTCGAGGAGTAGAAACTTGAGAAGTAGAAGTTGTGGAAGGAGAAGCTCAAGGAGAAGCTTGATATCATCTTGTGGGTGTTGTAAGGATCCTCAAGTATAATAAAATTTCTTGTGAAGCATTTTTTTTTTATTGGTCTCCATATTGTTGCTTTCTTGATTATGAGTGGGTAAGGGTGGTGTGACCCTCTATCAAGAGGACACAACAATTATATAACTGAAAACTATGTTTAATTATGTTATCTTGTGGAAAATCTTTATTGCACATTATTGTCCATTAGGAAAGATTAATTATAAGAATAAATAGTAGATTCAAACTATCTCATCAAAACAAAGTAGATAAAATGATTAAAATAAATTTGGAAAAAAAGTAGTTTTAACTTTAGTACTATTAAAATCGGAAAAAGAAAAAAGATTTCATTTTGAAAAGTTAAATTTACTATTAGATTCATCACAAAAATATAAATAATATAAATATGTCATTTTAATATTTTTTTAACAAAACGATTAAAATAATGAAAAATTAAGTAGACAATAAAATCTAATAATCAAAAAACAAAACTTACTATTCCCTTAACAATCTTTAATCCCTTATTAAAAATCTTATAAATAAGGTATTTTCAAATTTAAATTAAAACATTTAAAATTAAACTGATAAAATTTAAAGCTTCTAGATACAAATTTCCGGACTAAAAAGCGGTCCTCAAAAGTGCCGGCGAATTTCTCCAGCAGTTTTCTAAACGATCTGCGACGACTATTCCAAGTCGACGGTTCAAAGTTCTCGGCCTTCAACACTTCGTCTTTGAACCGCAAATGTAATATAGAGCGCGGACGGGATTCTTTGACCGTCTGCGACATATCCATCGAGTAAGTGTTTGAACTTTTTTGTTTTGCAGGCATTGCCGTAACCGATGGAAATCATGGCCGTAAGTGTTAATGGATTTTGGACGCTCGCTCTCTTCTGTTGCACACTTTGTATTCATTTTCTCCACTGCAGCTGCATCTCGCAAGAGGGTAAAATTCTTCTCGCGATAAAAGGGAGCGATTGGGTCGACGTAGGTAACAATTTGAGGGACTGGAATGCTTCCGATGAAAATCCCTGCAGCTGGAATGGGATCTCTTGCAATGCTTCCAATGTTGTCACTGCAGTTAATCTCACCGCCGCCTCACTTTCAGGCAATCTGACATCTTCCATATGCCTTCTTCCAAGTCTGGAGACGTTGATTCTCAGCGGTAACGCCTTCCAATTGCCCTTTCCCGACGGACTGTTTGAATGCAGGAGTTTGCAATTGCTCGATTTGTCCATCAATCGCTTCTTCGGAGGCCTGCCCAGTCGAATCAGTGAATTCAGACAACTGAAGGTCTTGGATTTGAGTCAAAATAATTTCAGTGGCTCGATTCCTTCAGCCATTGGATTGATGCCAAATATTGAAGAGCTCTCGTTGAACAAAAATCATTTGAATGGCACAATCCATGCTAATATAACTTCTCTGTCCAAATTGAGAAGATTGTTGCTTTGGGGCAACAATTTGTCTGGACTGATTCCCTCTAACATTGACGAGATGGTGAGCTTATCCGTCTTAGATCTTTCTGATAACCAGCTAAGCGGTGAAATTCCGTACAGAATCGGAAATCTTGAATCTTTGTCTGAGCTAGTTTTGGATCAAAATCAGCTCACCGGTGAAATCCCTGCACGGCTCGGTATTCTGCGGAACTTGACAAGGGTAGTCCTGTATGGGAATAAGCTTAAGGGGTGGTTGCCCCAGGATTTGGGTACGTATTCCGATCTCTATTTTGTAGATTTGACGGAAACTGGTTTGGAAGGCCCCCTTCCGAAAAATCTGTGCAAAAATGGAATGCTGTACGGGTTGGCTTTATCATCAAATAATTTCAATGGAAGTCTACCTTCCTCCTTGGGAGATTGTGAGAGTTTGCAGTATGTACAGCTGAATAACAACCAGCTCAGTGGTGCGATTCCTGATGGGCTCTGGAGCTCTTCGAGTCGGGTACAACTGATGCTCGATAATAATAAGTTTGAGGGCCAGATTCCAGCCGCGATTGGCCGAGCAGAGAGTCTGGCTTGGTTGCATATAAACAACAACCAGTTCAGCGGAAGCATTCCCTCAGAGATTGGACAGCTGAAAAATCTCCAGAAATTGATCGCCGGGAACAATCAGTTGTCAGGGTCCATCCCGAATGAGCTCGCGGGCTTGACATTGATAAATAATCTGCAGCTTGATCACAATTTTCTGTCCGGAGAAATTCCCAAGGGTTTGATATCATTGAAGAAGCTTTCTATTCTCAATCTGGGTACAAATCGTCTTACAGGCGAAATCCCTGCATCCTTGGGCAACCTGTCCGCACTGAACAGTCTGGATCTCTCAAATAATTCGCTTTCTGGTCAAATTCCTGCTGAATTAGGACAGCTATCATTAAATGTTTTTAATGTATCCAGCAATCGCCTGAAAGGTCCTGTTCCTGCCGCTCTAGACAATTCGGCTTACAAGGACGCTTTTCTCGACAATCCAGGATTATGCGGAGGTCGGAATTTGATGCTCAGATCGTGTTCTTCAGACAAGGCATCGTCTCAGCGGTTGGCTGCAATTCTGATACCGTCTGTGATCATAGCAGCCATGGCACTTGGCTTCATTTGTGTGTATTGCTTCTGTCTCAGGAAATCAAGCACGACGCCATCATGGCAATTGACATCTTTCCATTTGCCAGAGCTGGACGAGCTTCACATCCTCCGCAACTTGTCGGAGGATAATGTTGTTGGATCCGGAGGCGCCGGAAAGGTTTACAAGGTCGTTCTGCCGAGCGGGGAAATGGTAGCGGTGAAGAAGATCCGGAACAGAAGCAGATCACGGGGAAATTATAGGAGAAAAGGGGTGCATTTGCAGGGTAACCATGAATTGGGGGAAGTGGAGATGGACACGTTGGGGCTCATCCGGCACACCAACATTTTAAAGCTTCTCTGCTGCATTTCAAGCGAAGAATCCGATTTCAAGCTGTTGGTGTACGAGTACATGCCCAACGGGAGCTTGTTGGAGCGCCTGCAGAATTCACAAGGACCACAGATGGGGTTGCCATGGCCGACACGCTATAAGATCGCAGTCGGTGCAGCTCGTGGGCTGAGTTATATGCATCACGATTGCACACCTCCAATCCTGCACAGAGATGTCAAATCCAGCAACATATTGCTGGATGAAAATTTTGAGGCTAAAATTGCAGATTTTGACCTGGCCAGAATCCTCCATAACCTGGGTGAAGAGTACTCTGTTTCCGGCTATGTGGGTTCTCACGGATATATAGCCCCAGGTTCGATTTTATCCTTCCTAATGAAATTCTAATTTGTTGAAGTTTCGATTTCTTTGTTAAAGATTTAGCGCCATTAACAAATTATGTATGTTGTTGTGCAGAGTACGGCCGGAGACTGAAAGTGAGCGAGAAAATAGACGTGTACAGCTACGGAGTGGTGCTGTTAGAGCTTGTGAGTGGGATGAAAGCTACGAATGAGGCGCAATATGGCGAAGGAGTGGACATTGTGGAGTGGATCCGCAGCACAATAATAGGGAGGGGAGAGATGGCAGTTTTGGATTGGCGAATATTGGAAGAGAAATGGATCGAGCAAATGCTGTTGGTGTTGAGGGTGGGTCTAGTTTGTACAAACAGGGAACCGAAACGGCGGCCATCAATGAGGAAAGTGGTGGAGATGTTGGTGATGTGCAATGAAGAAGAAGACGAAAGGCGTAACGTGTTTCATCAGCAAGCGAGGAGGAGTCGGAGGGCGGATGCCAATTTCTCCGCTACCACGCCACTTTTCCAGAGGGACACCGAAGCCGACGACCGTTAAAGATTTTTTCGGACGACTGTGGAAGATATTTGAAAGATGAGAATCCTCCAACACCGCTACGAAAATTCCTGGTAGGTTGAAGGGCGTCACTTGCATATCTTGCTACATGAAATGGAAAGAACCGTATTGTTTTCGGGCTTTTCATAGATAAGGTTTTATGAGGCTACGGGATAGAGGTGGTGATTCTACCCAACAAATGTATGTTGTAAAATTATTTGTTCAAGTAGTTAATAATTCTTCTAATGGAGGATTTAACGTTTTCATATTTTTATTTTTCTTGCTAAAAAATTGGGCAGAAAATAGATCGTTGGATGCTGTGGCAATCTCAAATATGTAGTTTCTGAATGGTTCCTAGTGTTTCTCATTTTTTGGTATAATGTTGATAAAATATTTCTTTTCTTAAGTGAAGTCTGGTTTCTTTGATTATGCAACTCTCTATCTATGTAGTTAAGTTTGGTTTCATTGATTATGCAACTCTCCATCTATGTTTCCTTTGTCTTTGTTCCCAACCTAGATTTCGGACTTTGCATTTTATCAGGGTTTGGTAGTATTTGATAGCTTTTCCTAATGGCCAGGGCTTTTTTATATTCTATCCAAACCCTTCACTCATGTGAAAAGGATGTCACTTGTCTCGTTCATTTCACCCTCTTCTACTGCCAATACTTTCATGCAATGTTAAGAATTTCCGTTACACAATGGGATTGTTATGATAGAGTATATATGCTCTAGTTCCTCTCCTCAAAGCTAGAGATTTCTCCTCTTTAATGAATCTTGCAACAAACAACATTCTTTAAAGAGTTAAATCATATTCATTCAATCTTCTTGTAAACTATTATTTCATTTCATTAATGCAATTTGCAGTTTTATTTTAGGCCTCATCACCATACAAGACATGTCATACAATGATGATTTATTATTGAACAACTCATCTCAACTACTCTATAATAATTGTTCATAGTTCAATATTTCTATTCTCTTTAATGAATTTCTTTGCAAACAACCTTGTTTCAAAAGTAATTCACGATCATTCAATTTAATTGTGAATTATAACTGTCATCCATATATCCACTTGCAGTTGTTCATTCATTCCTCATCACCATACCAAGCTCGTAAAAAATGAAATAATTTATTATCGAGCAGAGCATTTCACCTTTTCTCTAATAATAGTTCTTGGTTGCCACAATATACAAAAGATTGTTTTAACAAGCCCCATGTCTTTGATCACTCAGTGATCTATCATCTTCAATATAGCATAGTTTTCTTTTATAATTATTAGATTTTTGCTATGTGTCACTTGCAAAGAATTATTGTTGTGTTGTTCTTGTGTATTAATGTCTCCATTTTTTTAGTTGGTGACATTAATGCTTTATTTTCTTAACATATACAATGTGTGTAACTCTCACATTAAAATTTAATTAAGCAGAAGAGAGCTAGGACACAGTAATATATAATTAGAGTTTATAAATGAGAAATGTTCAAGTAAAATCTTGATTAATAAAATTAAATCAAGTTTTGTAGCCATCATTAGAAGATTTTTTTTGATGTTCTTAAAATAAATCTTAATCTAATATGTGACTATTTATAGCAGAGGAAGTTAAATTGAAGATTGTTGATTTTTTATTTAGCAATGGAAACTGTGATTTGTTTTTTTAAGCAATTTGAATCAATAATTGAATCTTGGATGGATAGTGGATCAATTCGAAAATCAAAAATCTATAATTAATATATAATATAAAAGCTTGATGATTGTTAGTACAACATCAGTAACACTCTCATGCCGCTTTAAAGAAGTCTGATTATTTAAAATTTCCAACTTACTAATTTAAGGTTGATGTGTCCTCCATAAAATTAGAGGTTTTCACTTGTAGGTTAATGGTTGTTGTGGAAAGACATCCAATAAAGAGACAACTCAACTTGTAAAACAACTTCTACAAACAACTATGACCAAGACATGAGTAAGTTGATGACTACATTTTGTAATGATATTTTACTAATAAATTCAGCCACACACTTCCAATTTGACACTATTGAGACTACCAATTTATGAATATAATGGACATATTCAAGGTCAAAAAAATATCACTAGATGGAATGCAAAAATAGGTAGTTCCTACCCTAGTGGCAAGATATATAGAATTAAATACTTTCTTATTGAGGGTCATGTGTGTTACTCCCATAAATAATATTTTGTCAATTAGTGTCAAATGACAAGCAAGTAGTTATGTCAATGACAGTCAGTATGCATAGTTAGCGAGTTATGTAATTCTCGAGCACACAGGAAGAAAAGGTCAAGTATATAGTTGTCACTGAGCTTAGTATTTACCAAATGAGTTTTATACTCATCGAGCATAAGTACTTACCGAGTCAAAATGAGATCATCAAGCAGAATAGTTATACCTAAGTGTGAACTTCATTGAATGACAACATAATGAACAAAGTACTTACTAAGCAAGACAAATGCCACATAATAATATGTTTTGGCACAAACATTGATGTGAATTGGTCATACCGAGCGAGAAATTAGATTCACACGTTGTAAAGAAAAGATTTGAAAGTATTTCTTGAAGAGTGTGATCTAACTACTTTATGATTACAAGGCAAAGAGGATCAATTAGAATGGTGAAGAAAAAATTGTAGAACAAGGATCATTCTAGATTGTTGATTTCAATTTGAGATGCATTCTAGAGGGTTCCTAAAACATAATTAGGTTAGATATTGAGAAGGGAAAAGAAAACTATAAAGAGACTCATATGGAATAGTTTACAATTGTAGTTAGTTGTTATTGAGAAGGGTATTGAAGCAAGAAGATAGAGAACAAGGTTGAATATATCAAAGGTCAGGAATCTCGAGTAGTGAAAGAGGAATTGAATATCAGTCACAAGAGGTCATATTAGAAATTGTATTGAACTGAGATTTGATCAAGAAAAGTAAGTTTCTATTACACAGATCAATTGTTACTACTTTCTTATCATTGTAGAAATTTTAAATCCTTGTAAAAGGTAGACCTAATAGTCTTATATGTAAATCTCTTAACTGAGTACACATTTAGTTGAGTGTTGTAAAATCCTTGTGAAAGGTGGATCTTAGCAAATATTATTGTATACTCCTAGAATATAGTAGGTCACTGGAAGTGACACAAACATTATAGTCATAACAATGCACCCTCTTTTTGTAGTAGTGATGGATTTTGTGGGTACCATCCCCATCACAATTTTTCCTTTGACCAAGGGTTTCTGCATGATCAAATGATTATGATATGTTTGATTAATATTTATTTACATGTTTATTAGATTAGATTAGTTATTCTCATGTTCACACATTGTGAAATAAGTTATGTGGTTACCGAGTCACTGAATGAACATAAAACTATTTAATGTGTTAAGACTAGAATTTTTGTGTGGATACTAATCCCCCCAACATCATATCTATCTATCTATATATTCCAAAAATTGGTATTAGAGCTTAGTTCTCTTGTTGATGGTTCTACCACTTGACAGTGAAAATATCTAAGTCATGGAGAAGTATAGACTAGATAGGACCATTGAGAATCATACATTAGAATTAAGGATGGCCATGAATGAGATTAGTGAACTGAAGAACAACCTAGGAGGAAGGAAATTGACTAGAAAACTAATGAAACAACCTATTAGTTATAAGAAATTAAGGAACTATCTGATGGGAAAATGTCTGATGAATTTGAAGCTACTATAGCTGATCTACTTGAGACAAATCATAGCATTACCGAGTAAGTAAAAGTACTAAAAATGGAACATGAAGTTGTGTCTATGAGGTATTGAGAATTAATGGAGTAGAAAAGAAAAAGCTAAGGATGACAAGAAAATAATGGAGGAAGATAAGAGACAAATCACTGAAAGATTGGATGTTAAGGATGAATAAATCTCAAGGTTGACACAAAATCACTATGACATGATGAATCAAATACTAGGTCCTAATCATGAAATTGGCAAGAAACTAGAAGAGATCATGAAATTAAGGACTAAAAATGAATGACTAAATAATGAATTGAAATCTAAGAAGGAAAAAATGAGGGATTAATGAGATCAAAAGAAAGTATCAAGACATTGGATGAACAACTCAAAGGACAGAGGTAACTGTGTGATACATCTGGCTTAGGCTATACCAAGCACTCTACTACTGAGAAAGGAGAATAATCCAAGAAGCTCAATGAAGGAATGTTCACACCAATCCAAAACCCAAGAAACCTACATGCTATCATTGTGAAAAGCCTTGACACACAACAAATGTCTCTAGGAGCAACAATGGCAAGTACAATGTTACTTCCAAATTTGATGGTTATTATTATCATTGCAATAAGTATGGACCTCAAGCATATGAGTGTAGATCAAAATTTAATCAATCCACTAAGAAGTATGCATTCAATAAATACTTTTATACTTGCAACAAGTTTGGACACAAGTCACAAGATTATAGATCTAAGATGAAGTCTAGATGGAAAATGAGAAGGAAAGACCTAACACTATCAATTGGGACTACAATACATGGTATTCTTGTACTCTATGTAGAAAATATGGTCATATTGCAACTAATTACATGAGATTACATTTTGTAGGAAGATTTAGAAATTGGAGAAATTTTGGAATGACTTGTTATTATTTTCACAAGCTAGACCACTTAAGTAAGAATTGCATGTTCTGAGTATCAACACCTAACAAGGAAGAAGCAAGAGGTAAAGGAAAAGTGAATGTTGATGAAATTTACAAACAAATGAATAGTCAAATTATTCATCTCTTCTTGTTTTCCATAGAATACTCAAATTAACAAATTTACAAGAATAAGCACAAATAAAGATTAAAGAAACATGAATCCATAAGATTAAAGAAACATGAATCCATAGGTGCAGACAGATATTGTAGTGGAAGAAGTCTAGTGTTAGGGAATAAGAGAAAAAAGGAGAAGCAAACAACATACCTTTGAGCACTGCAAACACCTTGAAGGCTTTTTTCTTTCTCTTCTCATCATATTTTGAATGAAATCTTTGTTTCAATTTAAATCTCGACATTAATCCAAGAAATACAAGAAATAGTAATGTATAAAGACTTTTACTTTCATTTTCAAATCCTAGAAATGCATTTTGTTGACACAATTTGGTAGAACTATCTGCCGAATTGCATAACTTGTGAGACTGACGAATTTGATATTTGAGAGTAGAGGACAAATGTATAGCAAGCATGCTCTAATTCTTCAACGAAACTCCATCATTACAATAAATGTAAATAGTAAGGAAAGAGGGATTTTCGTTATCATGCATAGATTTCCACATTGTTCAATCATCCAATGCTTTGCCCAGTCTTTCCACATTCAGTGCCACTCAAGTCTGTCCCAAACTAAACAGAATGAAAAGCTAAAACTCAAGTTGTCTTTCACAAAAAATGATAGGGAATGGAGCATCAGATATAAGTGTTATTACGAGGAGAACTGTGTCCACAATAACGACACAAACAACTTGTATACCCTCGGCAAGAAGCTTGCTATTGATCTCACCTAGGAAGCATTTCCAGACAATAGGTGGTGCTCGCTATCCATCACCTTGCTCACTTAATTTATGCAACACAATGAAATCTCCAGCCTGCCCACCTCATTCACCGCTTTAGGTCCTATTGTCCAGAAAGCCAGTCAAAAAATGTTTATCGACTAATATGTCTGACTGTCCAAGACAAATCCAGTGGGCTCTCGCCTAGGTGAAAGCCTATCAGCTAAAAAAGGCCATAAACCATAGGCCATATGATGGGGTTAACAAATACGACCATAGTTGCATTTTCTTGACATTCTAGAAGCATAGACTTCTCATTTATAAGATATTCATAATTACGCTAAAGGTATTCCCTATATGAGATGGAGGACCTCATTTTGTAGATCAACGGTTCAAAGTCTAAAGGAAACCATTGATGACCATTGTAAGCATCTGATCTGTTTATTGTACTTTTACTAACCAACCCTCTTAATCTTTTTCAGTGTCACCTCCATTGGTCTTTTTCCCTTTTCTTCATTGTCACGATGAAGTTTGGGGTGAAGATAATAAGGCATACTGATGCATCTTAACTAGGCACTAGACGCTCGACTCGTGGCAGAAGAACTTGAAATTAGCGTGAAGGTTGAAAGGGAAGAGGATGGGAATTTCAAGGTGGATGAAATAATGAGGCATATGAGGGATGTTATGGGTTATGGTGGGGAATGAAGGATGGCATGTGGGAGAGAATATGGAGAAGATGAGAAAGGGACTGTTTGGGAAAGGGGAAGTCCAAGAGAGATACATACACAACTTTATCAAGCACCTTCCCTAGTTCTCACCCCTACTACTATCTATTTTGTCTATAAAGATTGATGGGTTTCAAAAAGTATTGTTTCATTTGCTATCATGATACTATGAGGCTTGGAATCATGTATTTGTACTAGTTTTGTTGTAACGGTGATGCCTAAACAATAATCAAGGGGACACTTTTTTTCTTCAGAACTTTTCAAATTTTTCTTTTATATGTCATGTTTTAGTTTAGGTTTTAGCTAATATCTTATATCTATTGTCAATACGTTCTTTCAGTGTCATGACAGATGTATGTATAAGATGTTGAGAAATATTGAAGTTCATTATATTTAATATTGGTAAGAATTAGGCTTCTAGTTTTATATGTTTTAATTTTGATGATCCGTCTCTACTGGTATGTCACAACTGGTTATACTCTTACCTATCTTGTATGACCTTTGTTTCATTACGTTTCATGCTTTAGATAGATTTAGTTGGTATGGATACTCTTTAAATTAAGGTTTTAAAAACAATTGTAAGCTAGGTTAAACAATTATAAGCAAGTTAATAATAGTGTTGGTTGAAGTACAATATTAGAATAGTAACTCTTTCAATAAAGAATGTTTCAGAGGTGGGCAGAGGCGAAGGAGAAGCTAGACTTCATGGTAGAAATCTATACATTTTTGAAACTTCACAATCCTTTTATTTGTGACCATTTTGTCATTGGGAAGCTTGCCCAAGTATGCTATTGGAGGTCTCCCTTGGTTAAGAAATTGTCTTGGTTCAAATCCTACCATCACCTAGTGGTCATCGCACTTGGTAAACATGTACAAATGCTCAATTAGAAGAGGGGTTTTTGATTCTCCATTTATTTCAGCCATGGATTCGTCGTAAGAGAGTCATATCTTCTTGACCTTTGTGATGAAGAGCAAGATCACGAGGAGAATTGTGATTGCACTTACTAATATGAACCTTGTGCTTAGGTTGATTTGAACTCGATCCTTCACTCCTAGGCTTCATTTTCATGGAAGAAATCATCGACAAAGGTGGTCAAGAGAGGATAGGATGAGATTTGAGGTGTTAAGGGCTCTGACATTCTGCATGACCTATGTGATGCTAAGCACAAATGAATTAGATGGGGTTACTAGTATGACAATGTTGCAAGCTGGGATGAACTCTTTCAAATTTGTCATATTCATGAATTCCATTGCGAAATTTATGACCTTGCTCTGGCATTTATTGCTAGAGTTAGAGGTTTTCAGATTGGGGTGGTTGCAAGGCATGGAAGCACTATAGCGGTTGACTATGCTCTAAAATTTGGCATATTTTGGGTACCAATGTTGGAATAATTGAAGCTCTAGGTCAATAATGTCCGAACGATCATATTATATATCATAAAAAACATGAATTTGCAACACAATGCCCTATTTGTCATATTAGTAGATATCAATCAAATCAATTAACAAAAAAGTTGCCTTGCAAGGTTCTTTGGCATATTCCCATTATTCCATGTCTGCAACGATTATTCAGGTGCAATAGCTTGGCACAATTTATGGATTACCATGCATGCAATAGAAGTCAAGATGACATTATGCGAATGCCTATAGATGGTTTGACATTTAAGGAAATCGAGAATAAATGGACACACTTTAAAAAAGAAACTCGTAATCTCAAGCTTTCACTGGCAATAGATGGTGTCAATCCTTTTCGAGAGATGAGATCTACTTACTCGATGTGGCCTATTTTTGTTATAAAAAATAACATACTCCCTTGGTTGTCCATAAAGAGAGCACATAATGTTGACACTGATTGTTCTAGGTATTTTTTGATTTAATGGTCATCTACATTAATTTATTATTACTAATCCATCAAAATGGTCATAATAATTATATAATGTTTTTGTTCATTCAACTAGGTAATTACCAAGTTAAAGATATCAATGTATATATTGAACCCCTTATCAACGAGTTGATGGTGTCATGGAATGGGGTTACTATGTATGACATCTATAGACCAATAGGACAAAGACAATTTCAATTTCATGCAATGCTTGTATGGAAAATACATGATGCCCTTGGACTAACACATTTTTGTGGTATGTTCTCTTCTTAACACCTCTTTTTTTTAATGTTATAGTGACAACACAAAGTTAACACATTTAATCCAATTATACATGATCTTGTAGGTCTTCAAAAAAAGGGAAAATCTGCATGTCCAGTTTGTGGTCCAATGAAAAAATTTTGTCATTCAAAAAGTTTAAGAAAGTAGGTGTTCGATGAGAATAGACACTTTCTGCATAGAAATCATAAGTACCAAATTACCGAAAAACATCTTTTCAATGGGAAAGAAGAGACTACATCAAAGCCATAGAGAATGACACCTCACCTATGGATGTTGGCATACAATAAAATAAACCATCAAGGTAATGTCATTCCAGTTGATGGTTTTTGTATCAAATTTATATTTTGATATTGTGTTTTTTTTACTGTTGATGTAATTGATGCTTGTGAAGGTCGTCAAGGCATCAATGACTAACTTCCAAAAGGACTAAAAATTTATCCTATGCAATTTACTAGGTTTTTGTACTATGAGCAACTCCTAATTGTGCATTTGTTTGATCCTATGCATATTAGAAAGAATGTAACAGAGACATTATGGAAAATCTTGGATGGAAGGCATGACAAAAACCAAATTGTAAAAACTTTTAGTGACATTGAAGAATCAAACCATACAATGAAAAATTGCATTCGATCAAATAACAATGGAGACTAGATTGATACAAGTGCCCTTCATTATTGTCAGAGAAGCAGATCAATGCTATAAAAGTAGTCATAAAAAAAATACGATTTCTCATAGGATTTGCTACAAACATAAACAATCTCATATCAAAGAAAAGTGAATTTGGGCTAGGGTTGAAAACACATGATTGGCATACATTTATTAAGGTATTCACTAGATATTTGTATACTGCATGTAATTTTATTTGCATTCTTTTATAAAATATTGACAAGATCATTTTACAAATATTATAGTATGTTCTAACTCTATCTCCCCCACACCACTTCACCAACAATGTCAAACATGTTATATATGATCTTGGAAAATACATGAGGTGGTTTTCATCTAAAGAAATCAATAAAAAAGATATAAAATATTGGAAGAGAAAAATTCCTCTTCTTATGTGTGAAATGCAAAAGTGTCTACCGGGCAAAAGCATAGATCTGTGTCACCGTTTGTGATACAAAAACCTATTTTGGCCAAATCTCATTTCTCTATCAAAGCTCAATTTAAAAAAAAAACTAAAAATACCCTTTTATAGATTTCAGATTCAATATCATCATTATATAAATTTTTGAGTGTTTTGATTAGTTATAATATGTTATAGTCTCAAAATATTATAAGTTGATATTTCAACATTTCAGAAGATGCTCTCTCAAAAAATGATAAAAAATAGTAAATCATATCAAAAAAATAAAAAATATATATTTATCACTAGAGGAGAGAATCCTCTTCACGAATATGTAAATTTATTTTCAAGAAGGTATAGATTTGATAGGGAAGTTTTGACGGGAGGAAAAAATTGTTGGATTCTGACAAGATCGAACTTGAGTACTCATAACAAAGAAAATATACATCAAAAATAATTATTTCTTTTTTTATGCACTAGCTATACATGTCATCTATAAAATATTTTCAAATTAGAACAAAAAAAGGTGATTTGCACATACTTGTTTGACGGGAACTACATCTTATATTTTTTACAGTTAAAAAAGGGACTTCAAAATAAAATAAAATGAATAAATTCTTAGTCAAAAAAATTATAAAAATTATAGGCATAAAATTCATACAATTCTACACATTTCATTAGTTTACATCATCTTCATATTTTAAACACAAATACTATTTTTTTTTGTCATTAATGTTGAACTGTCACATTCTGATATCACATTTCTTTATAAAAGGTGACACAGGTTTGTGACACAGGTTTTTACCTCCAAGTTTTTTCAATGCACAAGAACACTGCACAAGAACACTACCTCATACATCAAGTTTAGGAGATTGAATTGTGTGGACTTGTACCAACTAGGTCAATGTGGATGGTTGAAAGGCACTTGAAATTTTTGAAAGGCTTGGTTTGACAAAGAGCACATCTTGAGGGTTCTATGGTGGAGGGATATATGGTATACCAAACCATGGTGTACATTAGTGAATATCTTCCTAAGCTTACAGCAAAGATCCATGTAGATCATATTTGGGATCCCAACTCAATTAACAAATTCGAAGGGGAGTACTTGATGGGAAAAGATAGATCAAAGAAAGTGAGAGGTAAATCTAAGATGTTATTGTAGTTAATTAATTCTTATAAATCTTCAATATAAGTTATTTATAATTGGTGTATTTTTTTTGATATAGATGGTCGAGAATGGGATGTAATACATTTGTATATTGCAAACAATCTTGATTGGATGATGGTATGGATTGAACGATGTCAACAAAATGGTTTTTCATTAACATAGGAAGGTGTTTCTTCATTGGTTATAGAAGCTCATCGTAATGGAGATTCCAATGTTACGCTGATGGTAGTTGATCTAGTAAAGGGTTTAAGAGGTGGAGAGGTATGTAGAAATTTATTAATGATCATAACTTGAAGTATGTTTTGTATCAACTCACGATGCAAATAATTTACACACGCTTCAAAAATTGCAGGTCAAGCATCATAAAGCTATGTACTATCATGGCCACAAATTTTGCATAAAAAAGTTGGATGACACAAGGAAAACTTGTGATTCTGGGATAACTGTAGTTTTTGAGGTCACCAATATATCATCTAGAAATGACATAAATCCTCAACAATCTCAAAATCAATACTATGGCATCTTGGATGATATAATTAAGTGCGACTTTAACTCCTTCAAAGTAGTTCTATTTATCGTCAAATGGTACAGGTTACGACTAAATCAAAATGATCTAGATAGAATGGTTATTCAACATGATAATGGATTTACACTGATTAATACAAGGTCATTTGAGCTAGTTGAAGATGAGCACTATGTTCTTCCAAGTCAATGTGAGCAAGTGTTTTACTCAGAGGTTCGACATAAATAGGGTTGGTCATTTGTTGTTAGACATTATTCAAGAGGAAGGCTAATAAAGTATAATGTTATGGAAGAAGAAGATATTGAAGATGATGAAGAAGTAGATGATGAAGATCAAGATGATGGTGATGACGATGATGGTGATGATGATGATGATGGTGATGGTGATGATGATGATGCTGGTGATGGTGATGGTGATGATGATGATGATGATGATGATGATGATGATGATGATGGCGATGATGATGATGATGGCGATGATGATGGTGATGATGATGGTGATGCTGGCGACGATGATGGTGATGATGGCAATGATGACAATGATGATGATGATGATGATGAGGATGATGAAGAAGAAGATAATCAATGACATAATTGAAATGATCAATGAAATGATTGACATGATTTATTGCTTTCAATTGTAATGATTACATATTTATTGTGTTCAATTCTAATGATTACAACATATGTTATTTATAATTACCATGAATGTTTATATTGTGTCTGATTATCACCCTTTTTGCAAATAGGCAATTGACTACAGACATCATCACTCCTTCTATTGATGATCTTGCATTCCATATATAAGATAAATTTGTTCATGTTTACGATGTTGCATATTATTCATGTTGTCTTCTAAGTTATTTGTAGCATACGCATATCATGTAAATTTTAGCTAACTTAAGATAAATGATTAACATATGCAAGAAATTTGATTACATATTTATTGTGATCAATTCTAATGATTACAACATATGGTATTTATAATTACCAATGTTTATATTGTGTATGATTATCACCCTTTTTGTAAATAGGCAATTGACTATAGACATTGTCACCCCTTCTGTTGACGATCTTGCATTTCATACATAAGGTAAATTTGTTCATGTTTAAGATGTTGCATATTGTTCATGTTGTCTTCTAAGTTATTTGTAGCATACACATATCATGTAATTTTTAGCTAACTTAAGATAAATGATTAACATATGCAGAAAATTTAACCCCTTTGGTGTGGATTGTGTACAGTGACATGGATCAATAGGTATTTAAGTCAATAAATAGACATAATTTTCTTATATTCTCTTGTTTATCATTGAACACATATGTTATAAATAGAGATATTATATAATCATATAATGTATATATAGACAAAGAAGGTATGTATAGAAATATAATTGTATAATCACTTTCAACTTACTACATTTTATATCTCTCACATATAGACAAAGAAGAACTGCACGTATGAGTTACGACTTGATTATTCTATTTATATTATTTAAATATTATCAAATTTCCATTTGATGGATTGTAGGGCCCACCAAATAGGTACTTTTTAGGTCTATCTACATTGAATGAGGGAAATGAGGAAATGGTAGCTGAAAGCTCTACATGTAGTATGGCTAAAGTAAGGAGATCAACTAGAGGTCAAAAGATTAAAAAAAAATTAATAAACACATGCAATTTTTCCTTGCTAATGGAGGGTCATGTTCTTATGATGATGAGACCAAAGGCAACATCAAGATGCCCTTTCGGTACACACACATTGAGAAAGAATGGGTACCCAATGAGCTACCTCCAATTAACACTGATTTTTGTGTTAATGAGAGGATATATTACATTGCTCCATCCTCATTACATGGTTTGGGCCTATTTTCCATGGATGGGATAAAGGTATGTTACAAAAAAGTTGTCAAATTGTTCAAGTATGTCAGTCCATGTTACAATTACAATGGTTGGGTGCAGATTGTTCAATATAAAAAAAGTATGCGTAGGTATGCACTATCAACTAATTATATACAATGGAAAGAAAATGATCAAAGTAAAAGATTTTCTATGTACATTGATGGGAGGCCAAAAGCAATAGGTAATATTTTAGGTTTTATAAATAGTACTTGACCTTCCTCAACTAGTAAGCAACCTTATTGCATATTTGAGGCGCATGAGGGGAATGAAGTTTTTGTTTGTGCAATCAAATCAATAAGTGCAGGGGAAGAACTGCTAATAGATTACCATTTAAATCGCATAGATACAAACAAAGTTACTATCATGAGGTTTGTAAGTACTATATACCATTTTGTTAATAAGTTTTTTTTTGCTATCTATTGCATTTAGTTAGCTGAAGTTTTTATGTTTAATCTTTGTGACAAGATGATATGGATCCTACACATGATAGAGGCCACGAGGATGCTACTCCCACCCATTTATCAGCAAGGGTAAACCTTATTGAAATTGTACAAATTAGATAGTTTAAAAATGTTATATTGTTACATTATTTTATTTATGGTTATTGAGTTTTTATGATAGTTTTACTAATATTCCTCTCACAATTTGATGTTTAGGATAAGGGAAAAGCACCTGTAGTAAGTACAGAGCCAATAGCTACCCCTTCTGATGATGATATTGTAGAAACACCTAATGTAACAATTATGTTGAAGAATTTTTTAAAAAAAATTACTTTAGAAATAATGAGAATTTTGGATGAAGCAAATATTCCGTTCGAGGAGATAATGAAGAGGCTATCTAATTTGAGAGCGCAAGCTTGTCATTATGAAGTAAGTAGTAATGAATCTTTAGTTATAACAAAAGTTCAATAAAGATTTATATTTTATAATCTTTTATGTTGTGAAGTAAAATATGTAATATGTGTTCTTGTTATAGGATTTTTTGGCAACTGATCCAGAACCTGGTCAAGGACAATGCAGTGAGGTCGGTACTAGTAGAGCTCTGACTGCCATTGGTAAAATAATCTTTTAGTTGACAAGTTACAAAGAATTTTTTATTTTGAACATTAAAAAACTTCTTAAGTTAACTCTTACTTTTATTATTTTAGAATGTCTTTGCTAACAATGTATTGTTTAGGTCATCAAGTGCAGGAGACTCCTACGAGGTTGACAGATGTCCATATGAGATTGCCAACTGTAATGTTAGTAACAAGGGGAAATCCAATTAGTAAATTCTTGTTTTTCTATATTTGGTTTTGTGTTAAATATGAGTTGATAATTTGTACTTTTATTTTGGGTGCATCACATAGTGGATTATTTTTTTAGTGGTAGGAGATGCACCATCTGCTACACCAGATACAAATCATAGTGCATGCATTGGTAATAATTCACCATCATTTCTTGGAGCTACCTGTGTTTCTAGCATGGGAGCTATGCAGACATCGTTGTTGATTGAAAATGATGAATCAATACCTTTAAAATGTCCTAAGATTCTAGGTACTTTAAATAATTTTTTTAAAAATTGTAATATGCATTTACCTATTCATAAGAGGATTGATTATCCCATAACATTTTTTGTAGGAAACAATATATTTTATAAGAAGCTTTATGACCTCACACTGCAAACATTCGAGCCCACCATATGTACAAGGTGGAACATCATAAGTGAACTAATTTTATCCCACTATTTTTTTTTTCATATCATTAATTGGTGCAACATTTTTCCTTTCATTGGGGTCTTTTCTTTTACTAGCTATATCTAACAATTTTGTGTTTTTTCTTAAAAGGTGGAACTTTCAAGATAAAAAATTAAAAGACCAACTCATCAAAGATTTAGAGCATGAGTTTGGTATTAATATTTTTGATCATAAGAAAATGTTATAAAAATCTTGCAAACATCTTAAGGTTGTGAGGGACTCATATAGAAAGAGTCTCATCCTAAACCCGAAGTACGAGCATCCTCCCTTTATTACAGTGAGGGAATGGAATGAGTTCATTTTGGATGCAAAGGAGAAAGGGGATGGTCAAAGAGAAATTACACTAGCAAATGCGAGAAGGTATGCAATAATATTGACTACTAGTACATTAATGTAATAATGCACTAATTAGTACTGATCTTTATATCTATATCATCTAACATATTTCAAACTTTTCATAGGTTGTAGGACACATCAAAGGCAACAAAGGCCAGGCTAGAAAAGATTGGGCAGCATAGACTTGGCTATGTGGGATATAATAAAATTAAAACACGAGTTGTAAGTACCAGTAAATGAATTGTAGAGAAAAATTATTTTATAAAATGCAAAAAATTTTGTTAATTAAGGAAAAAATGTAGGGCACTAATTTTAATGTAGAGGCCACAAAAGAACACAAAAGAATTGCCTTCAAGCAAGGCTATGCAGCCATGGCTAAACGCCTATGGCAAGCTTCCATTGCCCCAATCGAACAGTCTCCTACATCATGTGCACAAGTAAATATGCCAAAAAAAATCAGAAATTGAATACTTGAGCAACAATCTATTTGATAATAATGTGCATGACATTGCAATGCAACCTGTTAATCATGACACAGATCATATGTCACATCATGAAGCCCTTGATGTGCATTGTACTATCCATAGAGGTGCTCATTTGCTATTTAAAAATAATTATGTAATTATTAATACAATTTAATATCTTTAATTGAAATTGGTATAACTTTTGTGTATATTTTAGAGGATATAGAATCATGTTGTGCTGAACGAGTGCCGAAGGATGTTTAGACTAATCAACAAGTAGATCATAATGCACATTCAGGTAAAGAAAATCTATGTTTTGTTCTTTTAAATTAATTTTTTGATTTATAGTTCTTTTACTTAAATAAAAACTCGTAATTCACTAATATAAAATGGTGTGAATTTAACTCATGAAGTACTTGTTATTGTAGTGGACCCCCCTTTGGTGTAGTAGCCTCATGTTCCTCAAGAGATGAGGAGGAGACATGTGTTGCAATTAGAACCAGTAGAAGAGGGGGATGATGAGGACATTGATATTCCTCTTAGAAATTTCATGAAAAAAAACAACAACAAGAAAGCCAAAAAGAAATGATTGTTGTGTGTTAATGAATTTTATGTGTTAATGACTTATTCATGAATGTTGCGTGTTAATGAATGACTTACTCATGAATGTTGTGTGTTAATGAATTATTCATGAATGTTGTGTATTAATGAATTTTATGTGTTAATGAATCTTATCATGTGATTATAATGATTGAATGTTATATTTCAAAAATGGATGAATGAATGAATGTTATTAAATGTTAATGGAGAATTGAGAGTGATGTTGGGGGGGTGGAGGGACCAAATGAGCTTCCACCTTCATGTGGTTGGCCTTGTTTAGTAGAGAATATTAAACTATTCTCAAAACCAAGTGAAGCTTGAACTTTAAAGATAAGCTTATAGTTAATAGTGACAACCAATTAGCAAGTCCAAATGAAGTTCTTCGTTACAGGTACCTTTTTAGTTTTTAAAGCACAATATCATGTTTTAATATTGTGTATTTTTTTTCTTAAGTCAAAGTATTCTTTTACTATAAGAACATAATTTATGACCATTTTAGTAACTATTCTAACATCACTTCATGACAAATCCTATTTTGGCAAAGATAGTGATAAGTGGTGCTGTCTATTCCTTGGGAGATTGGATTGCATGGGTTTGTATCTCAAAATCATTTTCATGTGGTAGAAATGCATACTTACAACCATTTCATTCTACATTTAAAAACACTGATGACACTCTAGACACAAAATAATGCTCATGCTATTGACTTGATAGTGCTATGAAGAAAAACCAATTTTTGAATTTGAATGAACCCAGATGTTCAAATCTGGTCTCCTTGGATTTAGTCTTCATGGTTCTTTGTCTCATTATTACTATCATCCTAGTGAGGTAACACCTTTTCCTTCTTTCTTAGTATCTTACAGTTCATACTTGTTTAGTTTGAATAATTTTTGAGTTCCTTTCAAAAAGGGTATGAAAAATGAATATGGTTATACAGGCTCTATTTCCTTTACTTGAACTTGATGTTATGATCTATCATTTGACATTTTATTATTTTGATGTTGAACTTGAAACATATGATGATACGATGGTATGATCATGATGCTATGATTACAAGTTTATGGTGTTTTTGTTGTTTATATGATATTATGTGACATTCTAATCTAGATTCATGGTTATAGCCTATATCCATTCATAATGTTTCTCCAAATCATCCCTTTGTTGCTGCATTTTTGCTATCAATTTGTCTGCCATCTTCTATTGGGAGTATGAAGATAAGTAAGATCAAGGTTCATGAACTTCTAGAGCTTACTTTCTCCATGTGGACCTTGTGTGAGTAGACATGCAAAATTTGAAGAAGGATTTAGATGAGCTATACTCTAAATTGATGTCAATTTGAAGTAGATATTTGGTTATGATATCATGACAACCAAAACTCCTTGGTGCAGGCACTGCTATCACTCTACCACTTTGAAACATGTAGAAATACTGTTGACACACCTTTTGGACCATAGTTGACATCAATGACAAGTTTGACATTAATGGCAACCCAACATACATATTTTCATCAATACCCCCCTTCATCATTTATGACAACACTTGTGGACTCTTCACAACATCATATATTCACCACCCCTCCCCCCCCCTCCCTCCACTTGACATTAAGGACAAAGGGTGTCCTCTAAAACACTATATGGACTTTGTGTTACCATACATTACTCCTTGTAATACGAAAAGTCATATCTATAACCAAACCCACATATCCTTCTTTGCAATTCATGACTTCAATATTTACATTAGATTCCTCTATCCCTATCGATTCCCCCTTAGCAAATGCACCAAAAATGAATGCAATAGAAATCAAAACTGTATTCCTCATTTGCCAGTGTATATACAAATCCAAAAATATCTTACCAACAAAGTTGGGTCTTATACATCAGGTAATATGCCATTATATTGTACATATCTTCAATAATCCAAAAGTAGATTCCCATGAGGAAATGGTTAAAAATAGAATCCTGTTCTAACATTAAATTGCAAGAAAAGACCTTTTGCAATATCAACATTATCTATTTTCTACATTTTCTTCTCAATCTATTATGCACCTTTCAAAACCTAAGATAAAGTCACCGTTGTTTGATCAATTGCTTCCCTTAATAGAAGAAATTCTTTCTTAATTTGATTTGTTTTCTCTTGTAATATATCTAGCAGAGAATGAAGTTGACTAGTCTGCAACAGGAGAGACGTCATTGTCTTCCTCTAAATCATGTGTCCATTAGCAAAATATGGGTTTCAATTGAATCCATTTGTGCCTTGATGTGCTTGGTAGAGTCTTGCCATTTCAAACTATACTTGAATAGATTTGTAATATTCTTGACACACACTCTAACCTTCTTTAGATTTTCTTGCAGCATGGTATGAGCATTAGTGCACTTGTTACATCTCTTAACTTTCCTTTTATCATTCATCTTGATTATGACCTCTTATGCTTTTTGTTCAAGGTGTGTAGAGTGATCTTTGAATGAGTTTGTCAATAGTTTCATTTGTTGTTCTAGGCAAAAAGATGCATCAATATGAATGTAAGGCATCATGAATAATCTTTACCACGTCATCAATCAGACTTTTTTCCCTCAACAATTCCTTTTCTTACCTCCCGAGTTTGAGGAGTTGGTTTGCATCATTCAAGGCCTGCTTTAGAATCACATTTGTTGTTTTAACAAAATTTACAAGGATACCTATAGTAGTCTTTTTCCAATCAAAGGCTAATATGGAACTAGTAGAAGAAAGACAGTAGTAAGGCATAAGATGGCTAATTGCACATAAACTTTATCAATTGACTAAAACTAAAAAGAGGGTCGTTCCATGGTAGTGTCTCTACTTGGAAAACTAGGCTATATATTCAACAAAGATTTATGAAATTTTTTATTATAAGAAGGTGGATGCATTTTAGATTACTTCTCCACATCATGACATCATTTTTGTGCTGAAATCATTTCTCAATGCTGCTTGTTTGGTTAAAATATTTTGGTTCAATATTTGACAAACATAAGTAGGTACTTTTTCCAAAATTTTAAAATTTTTTGGGTTAATTTTATGGTTGAATTGCTGTGGGCACCACCATCAATTTTTTGCCTTTATTTTTCAAGAGCATGGTGCTTCTTTGCGTATAAGTTTGAGCTTTTAGAGAAAATCATTCACTTATGAACATTCCATCAAAGATGATGTATATTGAGGATATAGTTTTTCTAGCTATTAAGTAGAAGTTCCACATTTTTTGAACATTCAAATAACTTTACTTTTATTGATGCAATTGAACTATGAGTGCCTTTTATGTTCTTGACAAATGGTAAGCTTTCAACTTTTGTGAAGCCATTACAGATGCAAATGAACTACAACTAGTGAGGTGTCAATTTTAAGGCAATTTTTGTTTCTATAGTACAGTTCAATTGCTAGAAATATTTCATCTAGAGGTGTCAATTGATAGATTGTTAACTTTTCATGTCATTTTCTATTTTGGTTGGGTAGTTCTCATTGCATTTGTAAATCTTGTTGTAGTCTTTAGCCTAATGACAGTTTGGTGTTACATCCAGGGTGATAACATAGTTGAGTTAAAATTTTGCATTAAAGAAAACATCAAGGGATAAAAATTGGATTGTGGATATTTGTAAATTATGTTGGTTTTAGACATAGTTAGATCCTAAGTAGCTTCCCTCTACAATTTGAAGAACTGTCATACTATTTTGTTTTTTTTTTGTTATGAAAGTGACAAATCAAAACACTATCAATTTTTGGCAAGTTTGTTGGAGACAAGACACAAGAAATTGTGATTCCAAGAAAAACATCTTATCACATTTGAGTTTTGGACTATGATATTATGGACTATGCATAACACTTATGGTACATAAGTCTCTAATGCCCTGAAACATTTTCATTCATGAATGAGGCCAAAGTTGAAAAAAATTGAGACTAGGCTAGCCAAGATCTTCCATGAATCTGCCTTGAGCCGATCCTTTAAAAATGCCACTTGAGCTTTTAGTTCCTTAGCAGTTTTTTTTATCCATATGTATGGCATTTTTTTTCTTTGATTCTATCCACAAAGTTACTATGTTCCAAACTTGGTGGTAGGAAAGAGCTAATAGGGTCAATGATTGATTGTGTTTTAATATTATGTCTTGGATGCTCTTGCCAAGGAATTGATCAACAAGCAGCCAAATAAGGAGTTATAGTTATATATGTGCTCTTATGATGATGTGATTGGGACTAATTTTTTTTGTCAAATTTATCTGTTTGAAAAATACAGATTAGTTAGTGTTATTGGCTTTCATTCTTGATAAATAATTCTTTCCTAATTTTATTTTTCCCTATAGTCTTCACAAGCAATGGTGTCTCATGAACCAAAATTTAGACGGGCTGTGCCAACTATTGCAAAGGCTTTGCTCTCATAGGAGCCTTCTAAACTGCACAAAATTTGATTCTAAAGAATAATTGCTCAGTCGAGACTTAGGATATTGTGCACATTTCTTCCTCCCTCCAATTGTTTTGTATGAAACAAATCATGTGATGAATGAAACAATGGTGTGGAGATAGAAATGTACACGATACCTTGAGTTTCATGCATCGAGAAACTATGCTTTAGAATCAAATTTTGTGTAGTTTAGAAGGCTCCTATGAGAGAAAAGCTTTTGCAATAATTGGCACAGCCTGTCTAAATTTATACCAAGCATTGAATGTATGGTACCACAATAGAAAATTAAGGAGTCTTGGTTGCAATTTTGACAATGGTTGGTCGATTCTACCATCCATGGTATGACACCACCATAGAAGATTGAAGGGATCTTGGTCGCAATTTCAACGACAGTTGGTCATTTTTGCCATCAAAGATTTGGCTTCACCATAAAAAAAGTCAAGGGGTGTTCATCAAAATTTTGACTAGTGATGAACGCAAATGAGGAAATAAGAGTTCAGGCTAGACTAAGGAAATCGACAAACCTCTCATCGGTAAGTCGACCTTTTTAAAGTCAAAATTTTGATGCATAATGATTGTGACAAAAAATTGACGAAAAAAGATCAATGATAGGTTTAGTTGTCTATTCGACCAACTCTAGTCAAAATTGTGACCTTTTCTCATCAAAATTTAGGGCTAAATTTACTAGTGTGTCATATCCAACTATATTGAATTATGCCACGGACAATCTTTTAACCATTTGCACAAAAAAGATCCATCAATACTAAGTATCATATCCAAATGTATTGAATTATGCCATGGGATTGAAGGCAACAAGATCCAATGATACTATCATATCATACTGTACATTGAATTATGCCATAGACATTCAACACATTTTTAGATTTGCATCATCCTCTTTCAAAGAGACAATATTCAAATAATTTTTAGTTTTGCATCATCCTCTTGATATGCCAAAGACAATATATAATGTGATAATTAGAAAACTTCAAATTCCATCATATTTTTTTCAAGATTATGATTAAGACTTGCTTAATTAGCTAATGGATTTCTTGATTAGGACAAATGTTACACTCATATGCACATCTATATTGACTATTTCTTTTAACAAACATAATTGAAAAAAAGTTAGTACAAATTGGATAACAATCATAATATTCAAGGTAATAGATAATTTAAAAAGCAATTTTAAAAAAACCAAAAAAGAAACTGCACATTATATGTTACTTTATAATTAGAAAATCTAACCATTTCCACAAACAAGATATAATGTGACTATTAAGAAGCTTCCAAATTCATCATATCTATTTCAAGATTAATTTATAAAATCTAACCATTTGCACAAACAAAATATAATGTGACAAGTAACAAGATATAATGTGACTATTAACAAGCTTCCAAATCCATTATATCTATTTGAAGAGTATGATTAAGACCTGGCTATAATTAAAAAAATAGGTATCTTTAAGAGATATTGCACTCATATTCAAATAGCTTTGTACAACTATAATTGAAAAAATAACTAGTAGATAGTTGGCCAACAACCATAATATCAAAGATATTTTTTAAAAGAATAAAAAATAAACTGCACAATCTCGGTCACTTCATAAATAAATGGAATGAGAAGGGGACAATGCTATGATTCTGCATCGGTTTTGCACTATAGACATGTTTCTAGAAACTTGAATTATGTATAGTGTATGTCAGCATTTCAAAAACTATTGACCTCTACACCATGTATCCAGTATTATATTGAAAAATATGGGTAACATTCATTTGTGAAAATGTTTTTTCCATTAAAATTTCAGATAGCATAAAGTATAAACTAAACACAATAGTCATGATTATAGAGTGTGGAAAAATGAAATTATTAATTGGTTTAGATTATATGAGATAGAGGGGTTTCCATCTAATTTTCATATAATTTGATTTAAAAACAACAAAATAAAAATCATAGATGATGAAAATCTTTTATCATCAATGAATCACTAAACAAAAATGCTTCATTAGAAGAGTGTATATATATATTCAGGAAATTTTAAGCAGGAACAACCATATTTTCACCATTTTTTGGTACAACAATGACCTCTTCTTTCAAAGGATCTACTAAGCTACTAAACTATGCTCTTACCTCAATTTTTCTAGTTCTTTCCTCCAATAGAAGAATTCACGGTCCCGACTTCTCAATTTTGAAACCCACTGCTTCTTGTTTAACTTTGTAAATAGGATTGGAAGTGAGAACTCTGAGATCCTTGTCATTCTTGATCTCCAAAACTTTTGGAAACCCAATATCACAACCTCTGGACATCCCCACATCTATATGAATAACTTGATTCCCACAAGCACCATTTATGCTTATTAATGTTTGATAGCTTTTGTCAGATAAACATATACATAATTACACACACACACACATGATTAAATATATTATTAATTATCTGATTAACAAATAGACATGTCCCATAAAGACACATGTCTATTCATTTACTTATTTTGAATATATATCTAAAGAGAATGTTGCATTTGGAAAACATATACCATAAACATGAAAATGAAAATACATTTGTAGCAGACCTCTAAAAACTAACATGGTATCAGAGAAAAGCTTGGGAATAAAGATGTTGAAGATTATTTCAAACACAGAAAATCTAGGTAACATTTGGTAGAGTTTCTTGATTATATGGTCGCTGTGATTCACGAATATTGATACAGAGTTCACGAGAAGTTATGAAATGGGTTGGGTTACAGATCGCCAATGTCTTTAAATGATCACAAATCCGTGAAATAAAATTGCAAATTAAACTGATATACTAAGAAAGCAATTGCAACCTTTTAAACAAATATTCCCGTTCCAAAATCAGAATTGTGGAGATAAATTTTGCTGCTGCATCTACTGTTCAGTAATGTTTCCTCCTCGCATAAATTGAGTTTACTTGGAATGCTTCCAAATAGTAAGCCTTCAATGACCAATATCTATAGATTTTAATTAGATTGTAGTGGTCTCAAAACTAAGTTTTGTCTTTGATATTTGAGACACAATTTCATCTCCTATCATTACTTCGAGTATAGAGCACATTCACCACGTTCGACAACTATTTATAATAGACAATCTTTAGTTTTAATGGTTTCAATACTCCCTTAACAAATGATATTAAGAGAATTACGCTTACTCATTCAACACTTGAATGCAGGAGTCACGGTGATTAGGTGTACCTTTTCATAAAATCATTGAGCTGTCAAAACAAGTCAAAACTTTTGTG
Source organism: Cupressus sempervirens (assembly GCA_028749045.1). Lineage (NCBI taxonomy): Eukaryota > Viridiplantae > Streptophyta > Pinopsida > Cupressales > Cupressaceae > Cupressus > Cupressus sempervirens. Next base: position 413,836,204 of record CM053792.1, read on the forward strand.
CTTTCCATGTTAATAAAGTCACCTGACAGAGTCTTAGTAATATTCATGAAACAACTGTTTCATGTTTCTTCTTCATGTAGTTTCTCAGTGATGTGTACATAACAACAAAAATTTCATTGCCACGTCCTATTAAACTAGGTCATTGATAGATTTATTTTCATTGTGGTAAATCTCAAGGATGAACTGTGACATAAGTAATGCTTTCTTCATATCAATGATACATTGAATATACCTGTGCGTAGCCATTTGTGGTCTTCATTCATTGACTTTGGGTGGAAGACCCTAAGGAAAATAATGAGTAGTAGTGATTAAGATAGGCGGGCGCCATCTTATTACTAAATAGTGCAGAAATATGTCAGTGGTCTCATGTACTCGACGTGCAACATTTTATGTGTGACTCATTCTGACAGAAGAGCAAGACTTTGACAACAAACAAGGGCAATCGATCTAGTTCAATGACTTGGGAAATTAATCCCCTTAAGGTAATTAAACATAAGGTGATGATATATGGTTTACAAATAAATATGAAAACATATATGATGAGATTTGATCATTAATATTATTAAATGTAAAATCAATGTATAGTAAGATAGAAATAAATTTTATAGATAAGATTAATTAAAATTTCTATACTGCTAGTGTAGGAACTACGCTCACTCCTATATGAATCGCTATGTGCTAGTGTATAGTATGAGATTGTTCCTATAAGAATGGCTAGATAAGCAAATAATATGTTGGAAATATAAATTAATGTATATGTTTATCTATATTATATTGAAAATTATACCAGTCTCTCATAGTTTTTGTAATTTATTACGTATTATATGAGTTATGTGCCTTGATCTTTTCCTTTGAGAATTATTGTAGGAAAATGAAGGATTGATATTAGATTCAGAAGGAGTCTAACGCTTTGTCAAAGACAAGAAACTCATAAAATTGATTTTAAGAGGGAGTCTAACATTTCATTAGAGATGACCTTGAAAGAGAGGGAGTAGATAGAGGATATGATTCAACCTTCAGTGATCTAGAGGGACTAAACCACATTGAGATGGATTCTCCAATGATCATTACATTGTACTAGTCAAGAGGACTGTGATTCATGTTCATATACCTTATGACTATGTGATTTTATAATGGGCTTACCCCTTGTGTACATCATGAGGAAGTGACAACTTCCAAATGATGTCACTTGTATTTGGAGAAGTTGTTGTAAGGTGACAATCTTATAATAACTTGTATTATGAGATCAAACAAATTGAGCATATGGTGAATGTCTTGCATCTCAACATTCTGGGAGGCCATTACTCTAAGAGTACTTGGTGAATATCTTTGATATTCTGGGAGGCCAATACTCTTGATATGAGATGTGATATCAAAACTTATTTTGAGTAATTGGTGAATATCGTATGATATTCTAGGAGACCAATACTTGTGATGTCAAATGTGATATCACACCTTAATTGAGTAATTGGTGAATATCATTGATATTCTAGGAGGCCAATGCTCTTCATATCAAATGTGATATTAAAACCTTTTGAGTACTTGGTGAATATCATTGATATTCTAGGAGGCCAATACTCATGATGCCAAATGCAATATCAAATGATGAAAAACTTTTAAGGTATCAAATGATATATCCTTAAAATTTGTCATCCTACTAATGGTGTAATATTTGTCTTTTGTTCATCCTCCCTAGCTAAGAGGGAGTGTTAATGTTTGATAGCTTTTTTCAGATGAACATATGTATAATTATATAATTGAGTTATATATATATGATTAAATATATTATTAATTATTTGATTAACAAATAGACATGTCCCTTGAAGGGACTTGTCTATTCATTTAATTATTTTGAATATATATCTAAAGAGGATGTTGCATTTGGAAAACATATACCATAAACATGGTAGTGCAAATAAATTTGTAGTAGACCTCTAAAAACTAACAATCTCCATAGTTTGAATGTTGTGACCTGCAATCATTATCCCTGCTCCAAGAATAGAAGCCAAGGCATGGTTCAAAAGAGTGCAGTCACGCTCTTCCCCTTTACAAGATTCCTTTGAATACTTCCTCACTATATTTTAGTGAGTATAGAGCAATTTTTCTTTTTGAATTACATCTCTCAGTGTGCATAGTTAGACATGCTAGTATAGTAAATGGATGGTGGTGGGATTATTTGAGTGTAGTTGGGGTACACCCCTCCCTACCATCGATCCTTCCATTCTTGCATCCTTTCATTCCATAGAAATTATGGATAATTGGCACAATAAGTATAGTCATTGCACAGAGGCACTGAGACTGGAGTAGCAGTGTCCCTATGCTTGCCCATCCATTCGTAGTTGGATGAAGGTCACTTGAGCCACCTACAATAGCTGTCCATTGGCTTGTGGTTTGTTATGTGTGGGGTCCATAGTAAAGTCTTATGTCTCTGCCATAGGTGGTATATCAGCCTATGCCTTCGTTGCTTTAGGTGGATTATTGGCAATTGGATCAATTGCTACAAGTGCTTCTTTGATTGGATCAAGATCAAGAATTCGAAAAGGCCAACTTGGTCTCTAACTGTTGGTTATGGATCTCACTCTAGAGGTCTCCATGAATGTCCCCAATTGCAATGAAACAATCTAGAGAAGGTATAAACTATTTTGAAAGTTTATTATTCCACCCAACACAAAAATATACAAAACTTTAAATTTGAGCACCGAAATTAGAATTACCCTTGGCATCTCCAATGAATGTGAAGAGTGGCGCGATACAAAAATTTATGAAAGAACCAGTTAATACAATGTATTTAGCTTCAACAACCTCCACTAAAACTACTATTTAAAACCCCTTGTTATTCTTCTCTGATAAGCTATATCTCAAACTCCAAACAAGTAACAAGAATTCCTAGTGTCAAATATCCCAGAATCATGAGCATGAAAAAAAGATCAATTTCAATAACAAAATTTACAAACCCAAGAAATTTAGGCTAGATCTTTAAAAATAGACAAAAATAGTAGTAATGGAGACTACACTAAAAGTTAGAAGATTTCACTCTAGACAAATCTTGAGAGAGATTGTGAATACTAAATATGCATTTCAACAACTCACTCTTGTGACACAAGTGTGGTAATGTCATGGTGACTATCCATTTATCTGAGCCACAACATGTAATGTCCCATTTTTTTTTTGGGAGGAATTAATTATAAAGTTATCAATTAAAAAATATATATTACAAGGTAACTTTATAAATTAAATAAAAAAAGGTTCTAGATGTTGTTGGAAGAAGTGGAGACAAATTAAAAAGGGAGGCCGACCTATCAAGGAAAAAAGAATAAATAGGCATTAAGGGCTCATTGTCTATCATTGAGACTTATTATTGATTTTTTCTTATGTGCATTGTGGAGCCTAGGGTTTCTGCAAATAGTCACAATTGGCCATTGAGAATGAAAACTCTCAATTGGTATGCAATTTTGAGGGTGTGAGAGATCACCTGAATTATTGCAGTTGTGGGAAGGATATTTTAGTCCTTTCATTTGTACTTAATTGCTAATTTGGAGTTTCAGTTGGAGTTGCACTTTCACCATATCATCTTCAGTAGTCAGTCTCCAGTATTTGATCAATCTAGTTTCTTCTTTTCAATCTATAGTTGCAACAAGTTCTCAATTGTATACATCCAGTTAGGGTTTCTCTGTAATGTGCTATGTCATAATGTTTTGGTGCTGAAATTTTCCATATCATTTGTAAAAATATTTGGTTTTCATTGAATGAATACATTGGCACTATTATTTCACCAATATATTTTAACTGTGTGTTAAATCTAGAGTTTGTTTAGTGGCCTATTGGTACGGGTCATTACAGTGGTATCAGAGCGGTTTCCTGCCAGCCTGATAGGGTTACCTAGCCACTATTTAATTTAGTTTACATAGGAACCAACATAACTAAGAATATGGCTGAGAGACATTCTCCAAGCCCATCTAGAAGTGTGCGAGATGATGAGACTTTACAACAATAGGAGAGGCTTCTACAATCAATAGATGCAAGTACACAGGCAATGATGGTTATGATGCAACATTTGATTGTGGAAATTGAAGAAATAATCATGATCAGGATGACAGAAGCATAGCAGGATCACAACATAGGACATGGTCTGGAACAGCTGATAGACCCACACGTCCTACATTTAGAGAAGAAACTCTAGCATGCACACCTGATGCTATGGTAACAGATATTATAGATGAACTCTGACAAGCGAGGAATGAGTGGGATTCATTACTAGAATATGTACAGGATGGATGGACATTTGATAGGTACCTGAACTATAGAGCTGCCAGGCAGAAGCAAGTAGATAAACACAGTGAGTTGCAATAGGTCACCAACAAGTTGGTATTACCCACATTTGATGGCAGTGGAAAAATGACTGTTCGTGCTTGGATTCATAAGGTAGATACTTTCCTATCTCTGAAGACTATGACAGAAATTGAAGCACTCAAGTATGCTACTTTACACTTAGATGGGGTAGCACATGATTGGTGGACACATGGCATGATCACATTGCAACACAATCAGGTAACCACTTATCATGATTTTGTGGATAGATTGATAGAAAGGTTTGATAAAAAAAATCTTGAAGTTTATTTATTGGGAGTTACTCAGTTGAGACAGTTAGGAGGCTTAGAACAATTTATCAATGACTTCCAGAAGCTTGCAGTGATGGTGCCTGACATTTCAGAAAGGAGGCTAGTCATTTTATTCACAGAGGGATTAACTGAACCACTCAAGGGGTGGGTAAAGGCCTTTGATCCTCCTACATTATAGGAAGTCATGAAGAAAGCCCGTAGTATGGAACTTGCAGCTCCAACAAACCGGTTTAGTTCAAAGGGTTCTTCATCATTTAGAGATAACAAAGGGGAATTCAGCAAAGGTAAAGAGAAGGTTAGTGACTCAAAAGACAAGCTAGCTGCACCTTGGGATAAGGAAACACTTAATGATTTGTGTAGGAAGAAGCTATGCTTCTTTTGCAAAGGTCCCTACGAGTTTGGTCATGATTGTCCGATGAAGCCTAAGGGAAAGGCTAACCGGGTGATGTGGGCTTATTATGAAGGTTCAGATTCAGACATCTCAGAGCACCATGATGAGGATCCTAATGAGGTAGAGGGTGAACAAGAGGTAGATAGTGCTGAGAAAAAAGAGGCTCCAAAGATACATTTATAGGAGGCACGTCTGTCTAGTATTCAAAGAGAGGGATCTTTCAGATTTCGAGGAGTCTTGGTAGGACAGAAGATTATTACTTTGTTGAATATAGGTGCCACGTATAATTTCATTGATGCATGATTTGTGGAGAGGCATGGACTCATTACTGAGGAGTTTGAGGGACTAAGAGTTAAGGTAGATGATGGATATACTCTTCGTTGTGATAGGATGGTGCGAGATCTACCTTTGCACCTAAACAACTATGAGCTTAAGGCAGACTATCATGTGGTCAACATGGGTGACATGGACATAGTACTTGGGATGCAATGGCTACATTCTTTGAAGGAGGTTACCCTGAGATTGGAGGATATGGAGATACGATTCGTGGTGGATGGCAGGACTCATGTGCTGAAGGCTATCCGTAATGGTGATGTTAGGACTATCTCATTTAGGTGGTTGGAGAGATTAGCTAGGCATAATAATATAGAATTGGCAGCAATATGTGCCTTGATGCCTACCCAGGGGGAGCAACATAAAACTGAATATCATCCAAATATTCAAAAATTGAGAATCAAGTATGGGAAGGTATTGAGTGAGATTCCACCAGGCAGAGGTATTGAGCACATTATCGAGTTGGAGGAAGGTGCTAAGCCTGTCATGATCACACCATACCGGCACCCAAAATGACTCAAAGATGAGATCAAGAGGACCATCAATGAGTTGCTAGCAATGGGACACATCAGACCAAGTAAGTCACCTTTTGCATCTTCTGTTGTTTTGGTAAAAAAGTAGGATGGAACTCTATGAATGTGTATTGATTATAGGGTGTTGAATAAGAGAACTATAAAGAACAAGTATCCCATCCCATGCATCGATGAGCTAATAGACAAATTGCATGGGGCTTGTTATTTCATAAAAAATGATTTGAGATCAGGCTATCACCAGATCAGATTTCGAGAGCAAGATATTGAAAAAATTGCTTTTAGATGTAATTACGGTCATTTTGAGTTTGTAGTCATGCCTTTTGGTTTGACTAATGCACTTGTCACTTTTCAATCCACTATGAACAAGGTCTTCCACCATCAGTTGAGGAAATTTGTGCTAGTGTTCTTTGATGATATTTTGATCTATAGAAGGACATGGTAGGAACATTTAAAGAACTTGGAGACAGTATTAAGCATTTTATAGAGCGAGTCCTTGTATGCCAAGGAGTCCAAATGTGATTTCAGGATGACAGAATTGTTGTATCTTGGACACATCATTAGTGTGAAAGGAGTGCGAATGGATCTTGAAAAGATCTATGCTATTTTTGATTGGCCACCACCAGAGAACCTTACATAGTTAAGAGGGTTCCTTGGTCTATGTGGATTCTATCGCAGGTTTGTTAGTGGCTACTCACGACATGTAGCGCCCATGAAAAATTTGCTGAAGAAAGGGGCATTTGTGTGGACTCGGGAGGCATAGGAGTGTTTTATGCAGTTCAAGGAAATAATGACTACATGCCCAGTATTAGCATTGCCTGATTTCATGAAGCCATTTGAGCTTCAATGTGATGCTTCTGGAGAGGGAGTTGGTGCTGTACTCATGTAGGACAAGCATGCTATAGCTTATGAGAGTAGGAAACTTAGAGGGGTTGAGAGATCATTCAGCATATATGATAAGGAGATGTTGGCCATCATGCATGGCTTGGAAAATTTTGATAGTATCTTGTGGGCAACAAATTTTGTATTAAAACTGATCATAATAGTTTGAAGTACTTTTTGGGATAGCGGGACCTGAATGATCGTCAAAAGAAGTGGGTGAGTAAGTTACAGGCATATGATTTTGATATCACATATGTTAAGGGGACAAAAAATATTGTGCAGATGCTTTATCCCGTAGGCCACACCTCACTTCTATGATTCAGATATCAGAGGATTGGCGACACTTGATTGTTGCAGAATATGCCAAAGACACGTGGGCCTCTTCTATAGTGGAGGGGACAACAATCGACACCAGATACACTCTCATATATGATTTGATCATTTACAAGAACATGATTTACTTAGTCCCAGGATCAAAAGTGAAGCAGTTGATTTTGAGAGCATTCCATAATTCACCTATAGCAGGCCATCTTGGGTATTTGAAGACTTATAGGTTAGTATGAGAACGATTCACTTGGAAGGGACTTAAGGTTGATGTTTTGCAATATGTGCGTGAGTGTCATGTTTGCCAGCAAAACAAACAAGAACACACTTATCCAGCAGGGCTCCTACAGCCACTTCCTATTCCTGATAGGAAGTGGGAGTGCATCTGATGATGGTACACTCTGATACCACTGACGAAGGTATGCTCTGATACCACTGACAAAGGGCCACACCACCCTTACCAACTCATGACAAAGAATGAAACAACATGAAGACCAAGAAAATAAAATGCTTCCCAAAGAACTCTTTTATTAAACTTGAAAATCCTTAGCAATTACAATAACCTTTCTACAAGATCTCTCAAGATCCAATCTAAGCCCAAGCTAGTCCAGATCCACACTCTGGTAGAAACCTCTGAGATCTTAACTTGTGCTCGCAAGCCACCAAGCAACCTCCTTGTTTCTAAACTGTAGCCACTAGCTCTTCTCACAAACTCTATCCAAGATCCAAGCGTAAACTACCTCACATTCAGTGCCCTATCTACACACTCACAACTCCATCACAATCCTGCTGTAAACTGCCTCACATTCGGCGCTCTGTCCACAGACTCAGGAAAACTCACTCTTCACTTCCTCCTTCTCTTTCATACCTTGAAGCCTTCCAAGCTTTCCAAGCTTCACCTTCCACAACTTTCACCTTTCCAAGCTTTCCTTCCAAAGCTTCTACTTCCTAAGCTTCTCCTTCTCGAGCTTCTCCTTCTCGAGCTTCCACTTCTCAAGCTTCTCCTTGAGCTTCTCCTTCTCGAGCTTGATTAGAAATGCTCATATGCCTTGCTTAAATAGGCACTTACCACCCCATGCATGACTTATCCACAACCTTCTACAACTTCCATAACCTTCTACAATATCCACAACTTTCTACAATATTCATAACTTTCTAGAATTCTACCCACACATCTCGATAAATGGAATGACAACCATTTATTTTTTTAAAATTGTTTTTCCTCTAATTTTTGTCACTTTCTCTCTCCTCCACAATTTTTTTTTCAATTTTTTTCCATTTTTTTTTCAATAATTTTCCCATGCAAGATGCTCCTGCATCAGCATCTCTATGGATTTTATTACGGGCTTGCCTAGGGCCTAGGGGCGTGATTGTATCTATGTGGTGGTGGATAGGTTGACAAAATATGCTCACTCCTTCCCTATCGCTACTACATACTCAACAACTCAGGTGGCAGAGGTCTTCTTTAGGGAGATTTTTAGATTACACGGGTTACCTCGGAGCATTGTGAGTGACAGGGACAACCGCTTCATGAGACACTTTGCCAGGAGATATTTCGGTTGTATGGCATTGAGCTTACACCTAGTACCCGTTATCACCCACAGATTGATGGTCAAACAAAGATTGTAAACAAATGGGTGGAAGGGTATTTGAGGAATTATGTGGCAGATCAACAACGAGCTTGGGTCAGATGGATATATCTCTGGGAGTATTGTTACAATACTACATATCATATGACTATACAAATGACACCCTTCATGGCACTTTATGGTTATGAGGCACCTAGTTTCTTAGATTTGTTGTTGGGAGACAGTTGAGTACCCCATGCAGGTGAACTATTATAGGAAAGTAAGGATATAGTTGCTACTCTCAAAAACAACATTGCTAGAGCTCAGAACCAGCAAAAATAGTATGCAAACAAGAAGAAGACTGAGCGTAGTTTTGAGGTAAATGATATGGTTTACCTCATGTTGCAGCCATTTAAGTAGCCCACTCTCAAGAAGAATGGTACAGAGAAACTCAAGCCACGCTATTATGGACCATTCAAGATCATCAAACGAGTTGGTGAGGTGGATCATGAGTTGGAGCTTCCCACAGATAGTCGAGTGCACAATGTGTTTCATGTATCATGCCTCAAAAAGGCGTTGGGTCAGAATGTGATGCCTTCTGCAGTATTACCTCCCTTGGATGATGAAGGGAAATTGATCTTAGTGCCAGAATTCATTCTGGATAGTAGAGAGAAGTAGCTTTGCAGGAGAGTAATCAAAGAGTATCTAGTTAAGTCGAAAGATTTACCTATTGAAGATGCTACTTGGGAGGGGGAAGTGATTTTGCAGCATCCAGCATTAAGATTGCTTGAGGCCAGGCAATTTTAGGAGGGGTGGACCTGTAATGTCCCATTTTTTTTGGGAGGAATTAATTATAAAATTATCAATTAAAAAATATATATTACAAGGTAACTTTATAAATTAAATAAAAAAAGCTTCTAGAGGTTGCTGGAAGAAGCGGAGAACAATTAAAAAGGGAGGCCAACCTGTCAAGGAAAAAAGAATAAATAAGCATTGAGGGCTCATTGTCTATCATTGAGACTTATTATTGATTTTTTCTTATGTGCATTGTGGAGCCTAGGGTTTCTGTAAATAGTCACAATTGGCCATTGAGAACGAAAACTCTCAGTTGGTATGCAATTTTGAGGGTGTGAGAGATCACCTGAATTATTGCAGTTGTGGGAAGGATATTTCAGTCTTTTCATTTGTGCTTAATTGCTGATTTGGAGTTTCAGTTGGAGTTGCACTTTCACCATATCATCTTCAGCAGTCAGTCTCCAGTATTTGATCAATCCAAGTTCTTATTTTCAATCTATAGTTGCAACAAGTTCTCAATTGTATACAACCAGTTAGGGTTTCTCTGTAATGTGCTATGTCATAATGTTTTGGTGCTGAAATTTGCCATATCATTTGTAAAAACATTTAGTTTTCATTGAATGAATACATTGGCACTATTATTTCAGCAATATATTTTAGCTATGTGTTAAATCTAGAGTTTGTTTAGTGGGCTATTGGTACAGGTCATTACACAACACTTAGCTACAGAAACTCTCAGTGTCCACATTTACTCCTTTTCAATTACCTCTCTATCATCAATGACACATAGCAAGCCGATGAGTCCCTCTTACTCTCTAGATTAAAAGATTCGTTGATTTTGCCGACCTAAATCTCCATGAATTGAACTATTTTTAGGCCTAAACTGGACAATTCTCAACAAGGATCCCCAAAGAAGTAGCCTATTGACTAATAACATAGGTCTAAAAATGAAGAATTCAAGAAAAACTTACATTGGCATTACTTGATAAGTTTTTTTTTAAACATATAATTAATAATCATTAAGATTCAAATCATATATATAAAAATACAAATATAAATATAAATGTAAATATATAAAATTTTAAAATATATTAAGAAATTTGTATGTATATGTATATATATATATGTTGTGTGTGTATTCAGATTTCAATCCCTTATATGTTTAAACTATGGGAAGTCATTAGTCTATAACTTCTCATCACATGAATATTGGTCTTTAACTACACATGGATATCTAATTCTGAACAGAGGACATGAAACTCATATGCTCCAATAACACACAATTGCTTCTAGAAGACAAAGATGAAAGCTAAATGAAAGAAAAAAGATATATATATATATATATAACTGTATAAACACACATATATAAATATATAAATATAAATATACATACATATGTATATATATAAATATAAATATACATATGTATATATATAAATATATATACACGTATATAATATATGCATATATACATATATATAGAGGCATGTACACACACATGCATATATACGTATGTATTATATATATCACATAGATACATATGGATGTGTGTATATATAGTTTATAATTTTTATTTATTTTTGTCTTTTCTTTATCTAATATTAAAAAAAAAAACTAGATATCTATTAAATTGTAATCAAAATATAATAATGAATATGTAACATTCTAAATTTATATATACAACCATATTAAATAAAACTTATTTAAATTAGGTTGTGAATGCTAATTAACTATGAAGTATTGTCTAATATTATATTTTCTAGTCTATGTACAATACATATATTATTGATGTAAAATAGATCTATGATTAATAAACATGACAAATTATATGCGATTTCATCCTTATCATAAACATTGAACCATTCGCCTACATTATTAGGATCAAACTTAACAATTACACCACGTGCCTTATATAAACATTCAACCGTTCAAAAAAATAGAATTTGAAGTCATCCTTAGACTTTTTAGATGGTCCCTCCGGACTATTCAACCTCTGCCCTCAGCATTGACTTTGACCGGAGAGAAGAGAATGCCACATTGAAGTCATCTGTCATGGAGTTGGTTTTGTATTTTTGTCAACTAGAGACCTGCATACGAGGCTGTGTGGAAATTTGCCAACTAGAAATTTCTTGTCTGCAATTGACCGTCAACTTCAGGTGTGAAGTTTTGTATTCCGTAGTCAAGAAACGAATTGCTAAGAAAAATGGTATGTTCGCCCTCTTCCTCGTAGAGTATATAAAGTGAGAGTTCTATACTCATATAATATTTCTTACGTTTGAAGATAAATACGAAGATTTATTTTGAGCAATTAGAAAAATTTATCATCTTATATTTAAAAATAAATTTCAACTGGATTAAATGTATTTGACTATTTTAAATTTTTAGTTATTTTCAACATATTAAAGTTGTACATAAATCCGTTTTTTTCATATCATGTGAAATAGATTGGAATGAGAATATTCACATAGATATAATTTTGGCTAGTCTCATTTATAAAAGTTTCAGCTATGATGAGTTTGTAAAACAAGTTGCTAATTCTTTTCATTTTTCCTCATCGACATCATTGACAAAACAACACACTTTGAACAAAATTTATGTCTGTAAATTTAAATTATTGTCAAGTCATTTTTTTTAATATCATCATTTCATCAACCCATGAAAAACATTCATACTTGAAATGGAGTAAAATCAAATCTCTCCTTTTCCTACCCTTTTCATCTCAATGATGATAAACTTATTTTGAAATGTGAGACAAGTGTTATTGGAGTAAGTATAAGGTTGAAGACCCTGGTCGATTCTCTCATGTTCCAAGGGGGATACTTTGTAATTTTGTTAGCCAATAATTTTTTGTAAATAATGATTTATTTTCTAGCTTTCATTTGGATAGTACAATTTTTCATTTAAATGAGAGCTTAAAAGGTATTAATGAAGTGGGTATAAAGTTTAAAAAGTGGGTGCTAAATATCAAAATTTTACATCATCTTTATGATCATAAATGCATATTGGACATACAAGTTTCAATTCGTGAACATACAAGTTTCAATTCCATGGTTTGGATTGATAGGTACTAGTGTAAGGATTGTTTCTATTCACTTTTTACTTGGTTAGACAATATGAGAATAGGAAGCATTCTAAAGAGTGCACTTGTTTTTGAAGTTGTGATGGATTTTTTTTTCATTCTTTGAGAATGGATTGATGGAGTAGCTAGAGGGAGATTGGATTTATATTATCATTGAGGGAATCAAAATATATTTGGGAGGTTATAGACAAAATTGAAGTTCAAACCATAGGGAAATATTGTATATTTTGATATGGGAAGGATTCATCAAAAGAAATATTGATGTGGAATTAGTTCAAACAACCACATCATTTAATAAGTATTCAAATGTGTTCCTAATATTTTAAAATATTTCCATATTTTACTATTTTATGCAAACCTTTTTTTAATAACACCATTGCAACTGAACAATAAATGATTTCTTTTATTGTAATTGCGACCCTTGAATCCATGTTGCATACATTTCTAAATTCATATCCTACTCCTCAATCCTAAGTTTTTGTACAAGTGTTATTGATCCCCTAAGGTTATTGTTAGAAGGGTCATCCTCAGTTTTCTCAATCTACAGATAGCCTTATACAATAAAATGGACCCAACCCTTTGAACAACAAAATTTAATTATATGGAAATGCTTATATAATTCTATAAAACATATTAGCATGCATATATACGAGAAAATATAGTTTTATTTAACTATGTGGACAAGACTGAACTAACTTCTTACCATGAGTTAATAATCAACTTTATACTATATTAATACTTCAAGTACTAACTTGGGTACACATGTTTCAAATTTGTATGAAAAATTGAAAACACATTATGAACCCATTAAAAATGATTTAAAGAATTAAATTAAATCAAAATTTGTCAATGTCACACCTATTATAAGGCTTAAATGGTAAATTAAAAGAACCCATAAAAAATATACATCCACTTTCCTTCATCGCCATATTTGACAACACAACATTACTTTTACAAAATCTTAAGGCAAGTCACTTGCCATGATTTTTGGTGATTTTTTTTCTTAATTAGAAATGTGTACATGGCTTGTTCAACTTTTGCTACATGTTTCATTCCATTTTAAAAGATATTTCTCAGTTTCTCACTTTCTATTAATTGATGGAATTGGTTTTATGGTGTTGTTTCAATTTAATTCCCCAAGCAATAATGTATGCATCAATTGAAAATATAGTTTTATTACATTTTAAATTGAATGATTCATACAAACCTATTCCTCTATATTAGAATTACTTTGGAAGAATTCAAAATACCAAATTCCTACCAATAATTAAATTTGTATGCAACTTCCTTACACCTTGATCGCTCCAACTATTCTATTAAGTAATAAATAACCATCCAATAAAAGTTAATGTAAAAGTGGCCATGCCAATTTGTGTTCCCCAATGATTTGAATTATATTATATTGAACTTCAAAAATAAAATTATTCAAAATCTATTGATTTAAACTTATCTTTTTTGAAAAAGCCCATAAGGTGTAACCCTTTTAGAGAATAATTGTACCATGGGATAGTCTTATCAATATTGTTTACATCTACTAATCTCCACTTTTCATAACTCTGAGTTTCTTTTTCCTTACTTCCTTTATGTCTCATAAAGTTAAAAAAGAAAATTCATCCAAACCAATTGAAGTCCATTTTTGTTTCTCCTTTGAGAAGTGGTATATATGAAAAATCAACATTTTTAAAGAGTGATGGTTGTTTTGATCAACATAACATTTTTTAAAAATATGATAATGACAAAATTCTTTGAAGGCTAGAATGATAACATCAATACCTAGCAAATTTAGTTGGTATCGTTCAATTTTGTTAAAAAATGTAGATTCCATTCAATGGAAAAGAGACATTAATGATAAATTAGACATAGGTTGAATTTGATTAATAAAATTTCTTGTCTATATATTGAAATGGATTTTTTCTTATTTTGGTAGAAAGGTAACACACATATCTTTGTAGCACATATTTTTCTAATTTTTTTTTTCATTTTCTATTTTTCCTGAAGCTTCAAACATAGACTTGTAAATTGGCCAAACAACCTATATTTAATAAAATTATAAATAAAACATCAAAATAAACACAATGTATATTAAAAGTATAGTTAGTATAAATATTATTTAGAGTAGAAAAGGTGATATATTTAGTCTTAAAAATAGACCTATTTAGCCATTGTTTGAGCCCTCATAAGGGCAAAATTTGATAGAAATTTTATGAAATTTGCAAATAATTGTATTTTAGGGGCTTCAAATAAAGAGAACTTCGAATGAAGCTCTTGGGGAGGCTTCAAATGAAGCCTCCATAGTAATAGTATATCATACCAAGGATGCTTCGAATGAAGCCCCTAGGCACTTTCCAATAGCTTTCTTGCTTGCCAGGAAGTGGCCCATGGGGCTTCAAATGAATCCTCCTATTGGTTGAGACATTTTTTGTTTTTGAATTTTAATTTGATATAAATGTACAATTTTTTTAGTTTCTAAATCAATTCAAAATTACCTTCAAATTTGCTATTTTTGAATAAATAGAAAGAAGACAAACTTATAAAATATAGAAGCTTTTAATTTTAAAGAAATTTGATAGTTTTGTGAAGAACGAAGATGGGAAGAAAGAAAGGAAGAAAATATAAATCGGCAAGAAATAGATTAGTTGATGTAGAACAAAGAAATTATGAAAAAATATTAGCAAATTATCATCAAAAGAGAGAAGGTATGTACTTGTACATTCATATTTGTCTACATATTTTATTTTCTCTAAATAATATTATAATTTTATACATTTATATGTATGTAATTGGCACCAAACAATCAAAAGATGAGAAAATAGATGTTAGAGAAGGTTTAGGACATGAAAATTTAGAAGATGAAGCAACAAAAATTGGAGAAGGGTGAGGATCAATTTCTCCAATTGGTATGGATGAACAATTAAGACTAGCTACAACTATAAAGAACAATATCACACATAGAAATTTAGATCATTTACTTACAATGGATCACTAGTACAATTGGGCTCACCCAAGCGAGCATAACCATGAATTGGCTCCTATCAAATAGGCATTAGACTTTTTCTGTCACAAATTGTGACAACAAGGGGTTTCATCAAAATTGCAATGGATACAACTATCATAATTTGGAAGAAGGAAGGGGCAAGAGTTCATGTTAACATCATCATAATTGCAACATCTTTGTATTAGCAAGATTGTGCAAGTGACATTGATTATCAGTACTATTTGTCTTAATTGTGATTGTTTTGCAATAGTTGTGTTGTGCAAGTGACGACTAGTCACCATAAATTGCTGTGACAATTGCAACGACTAGTCAAATTATTAAATTTTTTTCTATCATTTCTGATTTTTAGTTCAAAGTAGGCAAATCTTGTGCCTGAGTCAGTTCTCAAGAAGAGGAAAAGAAATGAAGAATGGGAGAACAACAAGAAGTGGTGGTTAGAAGTTGCAAAAGTGAAAAATGCTACAAATGACAAACTGATATTTAAGAAGGCTAAGGAATATTCAAAAGAGAATATAGAGCAAGTAAAAAATTTCTTGATTTATGAGTGATGTGTCACCATTCCATCTAGTGTTAAGTGTGTACCTTAGTTTCTTTTTGGCAAGTTTTATATCAATTTACAAGTCACCAAGGAGTATGTGGATCCTTTAATAAATTGTTGGGTTTTTGATTGATGTTTCATCATGTCATCAATAAGAATTTGGTATAGCTATGATACCATGAAGAATTTTCCTTAGGGAAAAATGAAACCAAGATCAAGAAGCAAAAAACTAGTACAATATGGACCAAATAATGTATGATCAGAATAACAATATGAGAATGAATATTTGATTATCTTTGGATATCATAGCATTTGATAATAGATAAATTGATGTACAAGTACACTAGAAGTGCCTATATATAAAGGCCTCTAGAATGCTTCTAGAATGACTAGGAGTTAGAAATATGATATGCCTCACAACTAAGCACATGTGCACCAAGAGTGGATTATCCTCCATTGAGCACAAGAGTTAATGTGATGATGAGAGGATAAGCTTACATAGGTGTGTCACATAAAATTATGTTATAGACACCATGTGCTTAATTAGAGTGTGAACAATTGTGTTGTCTACATGATGACTCAGTTGATTATGCAAATTCCAATGTTGTAGACACCATGTGCTAAAATAGAGTTTCTAACTCTTGTGTTGTCAACATGACAACTCATATGAGTACGCATACTCCTAGGTGTCTAACCTAATAAATAATAAAATAATGTAGTTATCCTAAGTAGACTTAAGTAAAGTGTAAATAATAATTATTTACACTAACACCCCCCCTTAAGTGCAACTTAGGGGAATGCACTTAAGCTCACAAAAGATATGATGAAATGCATAATGGGTCCCAACTACTAGGCAATGTTAGGTACCCAAGTACAAATGCAATGTTGTACACATAATGCAATTAAATGCAATCTCTTTAAAAATGGAGAAAGAGGGAAAACGTCATGGGAAAACCCTCCCCCAAAAAGAGAGATAAGTATAATAAAGAAAGATGCAGGTATGAATGGAGTAATCAAGATCCCCCATTATGACATACATCATGCATATACAATAGAGAATGCCTCCATGAAATCCCCTCTTAGTGAAGGATCTCGTAATGATGAGTGCTTGAAGACAAAAGAGAATCCAATGCCAACAAACAACATTTTTCCCTTTAGGAAGAAGATGCACCAAGTATAGGTGCAAGTATGCTTCCCACTATGATAGGAAGATGGAAGAGGGATCCAAAAGTAGGATGGTGTAGATGTTGCCTCTGAAGTCTACTCATATGTTAACAAGTCCTTGATGAATGTAGATGCCATGAACCAATTTGATGAATGCCCAAAAGAAGGTGGCAAACAAGGTAACATGTCCATGGATGAAACTGAATCAACCTCCAAAGATGATGAAGCATCTTGATAGAAAGATGTAGGAAGAGAAGTAATGTCACCTCCCCTCAATAATGAATACACACCCATGAAAGAAGCTCGTTGATGATTGAAGAAGTTGCACCATGAAAGCTGAGTGATCTTCCTCCTTGTAGGAAGAAATGATGCCATAGGTGTAGTAGAGAATGATCCCCAACTAATAGGAAGAATCCTCAGTAAATATGATGTCTAAGGAAACTAGAATACAATCTCCAAAGATCGATATGTCTTCTTTAAAGTAAAAGAGTCCTTCTCCATCTGCTAAAAAGAAGTGTCCACAATCATGTTAGTCTCGAAAGAAAGAAAAAGTTGTTGAGGGTTAGAGTGTTCCCTTGCAAGAAGTGAAGAAGAAGTTTCCTCAACAAAGAGAAGATGGATGTCATCAATGATTTCTCCAACATCTTCAATGTAAGACTCCACAAATAATGCTATAATGTCTGGAAGGAAGTCATCCCATGAAGATGAAGTAGGAAGACATGGTGTTTCCTGCTACACTAAATCAGGTGCATCTGTGGCTAGAACTAGATCAGTAGAAACAACAGGAGCATCTAGAGGTAGGATCTGATCTGGAGGTGAAGGTACTATAACTGGAGTGACTAGATGTAGAATGTCTTTTGGAAATGGAGGAATTGTTGGATCTTCATATGCTTTCCAAAGAGCCATCCAAATGTCATAAGGTTCAATTGCCTTTCCAATGACATCAAGGTAATAAGAATTGATACTAAAAAAAATGACATCTAAAATTATTTTAACAGGTGTACGATCATCAAAGGGCAGTTCTTTGGAACATAGATAAGGAAATACTTTCTTATGCTCTCTTCTTAGATGATCAATGATTAAAGCACTCCATTTGTGATAGTTCCTCTTTGTTAACCTTGGTCTAACAACAAACTAACATGTGAAACAAGACTCCATGAGATCAATAAATGTATGCACCTCCCAAAATGCAAAAATAATCAATGAACCCCCCCTAATGTATGATTTTGGCACTTCATACTTAATGTGATTACAATAGGCCACTTGATAATTTTGGTCTTAGTGGACTTCTAATTTTGCTGGTTACAACAATAAATATGAAGCTATATCAGACTCAACAAGATAAGACATAAGACATCTCAATGATCTAATTAATTACAAGTGCTAATAGGCCAAAATGAGACCAAATTTTGAAAGTACTATCTCTACTCATAATTACTCCAAAGTGATACTAGATTTGGAAAGTAGACAAAAAAACATGTACTTAAAAAAAAATAGCAGCTAAATATGTGTCTATTGGTACTCAAAATTGTAGCCCTGATTTTGAGCACCATTGAGAAATCAAGCCCTATAAATGCTTTTTAATACATTTGTACCTGGTTGTACCTTTGAGCCCCATGAGGTGTTTAATGTTTCTAACACCTTTAATTTAGTGTGTCTCAGTGTTTCATGAAGTTAAACTCCCATTCCAAGCTATTCTATGAAGTCTTGTTTTGAACAATTGTCAAATCTGCATTTTTACCTTAGTGTCAAATAACGACAAGAGGCCGTGTTTGTCATTGAATATCTCACACCCAGAAATGTTTCATGACTCACCACTTTGGAAGTATTTAGTGTCCATACCTAAGATCCTATGTTTTAGATTTTGAGTCATTTCAAATCCTTTTGACTAGGTTTTGACTCCCTCAAAAATGGTTGTTTATCAATGTCATGCTGATGCAATTTATTTTGAATTCTAGAAGGCCCTATTTGATGAGTTTTAACTTTTGACTAGTTGAACAAAATGATGAAATTATTTTTGCATTGCGTTTTAGAGGTCATAGACATGTTATGTTTTAATTTTGATCTTATGACGAATCCATTTGATTAGTTTTCAAACACGATTCTAAATGTAATTTCTAGCTTTTTACTGGTGTCAGCATTTGTAGATTTGTCGGAACCCCTATTTGTGATGTCATATCTTGAAATCCATGATAGGTGAGATTGAATGGATTGTACCACTACATTATACTCTGAAAATACTTTAAGTGTGCCAATTTTTAGGTCATGATGAATTCATCTGCACACTTTTCCAGGTCAATTCCATTTGCAAAAATTGCTTTTTTGCCATTATTTCTAGTCTGTAAAATTTGAGTAGCCCACTTTGATCACTTTCCAAACACGTTTTGATATTCTTCATGAGCCCAAATCATAGAATTATACTCTCCTCATGAGAATGAACCAATGTCCCAATTTTTGTTTCCCCAAGTGCTCGTTTGCCTAGTTTTCAAAGCCAAATACGAATGCAGTTTATTATTTTCTGACATGTTTACTTGCAAGTAATTCTAAAAGCGTAAGTTTGATGGTTAATATATTTTGACCCTAAATTTTTCATGAGATGTGATTCGACATGGTAAAAGTGTGCGAAACAGAGAATTAGTGTGCCAATTTTCAGAGCTCGGTCAGAGGTTTGTGTTAGTTTTAGGGCCAGTCAACGGACCTCCTGGCACAAAAGTGATAGTTTGCAGATAAGTGGTAAAATGAGTTTTAATTGATGGTAC
Source organism: Cupressus sempervirens (assembly GCA_028749045.1). NCBI lineage: Eukaryota > Viridiplantae > Streptophyta > Pinopsida > Cupressales > Cupressaceae > Cupressus > Cupressus sempervirens. The sequence continues at coordinate 413,856,181 of CM053792.1, forward strand.
AGTGATTGAACTTGTTTCTGTAAGGTCCCTTCCCTAGTACAATATTACAAAACTTAAATGTTATGGGTATGGTTAGGATTCAAAAAAAAATAAGGACATCGGATGATATGTTTTAGCTTCTTGTGAAGAGGACGTGAATTTTATATATAGTTATCACTACATATTATGAGAAAATGAGGGTAAGGAGGTTTTAATTTATATATGTCATGAGCAATAATTTACTTATCAATAATGAACTAGATGATGTTGCTTTAGTGGATATAGATTTTAGTTATTGCTAGGTTAAATAACCCATTTAGTTGCACTAGTTTGATTAGGGTAATGAATTATGTGAGGCCTAACACGATCCGTCATAGTGTAAGATGACATAATCGCATTATGATACTTTTAATTTGGTGTTTTGATATACTGTCGAGACTATAGGGTTACGTTATTTTAATATTTGCATTTTGATGATCCACACTTATGTTTGCGCATTAAGGCCTAAATGATATAATAAATGTTTTTGTTCATGAAATTGCTTTGATAGAGGTTGAATTGCAGAAGTGTTTGTGATTCAATGTTTATGGGGAAGTTCGGTATCTGGACATTTGACATTATTCAAGATCTAGTAGGACAATGACTTACTTTATCGGTTGATTCTAACACTTACAGTAGAATTATGCTTCTATGATATAAACTATGAACTTGATATTTGTAAATGGAATGGTCAAGCACATGCATATAAGATTAGATTATAATATGATGCTTATGATGATCTATGATTAATGAGATATGCAGACAAGTGTTAATTTGATTACAATGGCTTATGATGTAGATAAAAGTTCATTTGTTAATAATGATTTAATGTGGTATGCGGATAAATGTTAGTTCGATTATGATGGTTTATGATTTAATGAAGTATGTAGATAAATGTTAACTTGATCATGATGATTTAATGTGGTACACAAACTAATGTTGATTTGATTTTGATGGTTGGAGATATGTAGATTCTGATATTTTTATATTTTGAATAATTGATTTGAAATGATTAGGAAAGGAAGTTTATTTGAACTATGCTAATAAAATTTCGTAATGTTTGAAATAATATGCATTTATGATATTTATTTATATAACCTCCTTGGACTACTGATGCTCGAGTTGAATGTACAAAACGTGGAACCATGAAATTTTTTGGGGGAAACAAGTTCCTAACCTATGTGAACACAGTTTAACCAAGGCAAATCTTTGGAAGATTCAAAGCCTCATTGTGAAAGTATTTTTCTTTGTAAATGTAAGGTTGCTTGCTTGTAGAGATGTTTAATCATAAAGATGCATTAGGAGTATGTCATGGTAAGGTGAATGTGTTTTTATGTGAAATTTGTGTGTGATTGACATGTCATTTTGGGTTGGAACAAGGTGGTAATTTACACCTAAACCCAATTACCCTATTAATAAGTAAATAAACCCACTTAACAAGGGAAGGATGGGTCTAAATCATAAGAAATTCGAATTTGGGCTTGACTAAGGTTTTGAGGGGTCATTAGGTGGTCCCAAGGTGTCCTTTATGTTAAAATTAGTTAGCCATATGATAGTATATCAAGTTAGGAACCTAATTTTGATCATGTGAGTGCCTAGACAACCTAGGGAGCCCCTTTACCCATGCATTCTTTCATCAATTCGAAAATGGACTTGTCACATGTGTTTTCTTCCATGTTCCCACTAAGTCAAATATAGAAAAATTAGAGTTTGTAAGTGGGGATGGTTTAGTATTTTTGCTAAAAATAGTTAGTGTGAAGGCCTTATTAGAGGGCCTTGGACAAACCAGTAGGGTATTCACCCACTCTCTAATTTTAGAGATAGCTAAGTTTTGGGGGGAGATGAAGGGAGCTCTACTACAACTATCCTTACCCTAGCTTGGACCAAGGTTGGTGACTCAAACATAATCTTTTATTCTTTTCTTTAGGATGGATAAGAAAATCTGCAAGTGTGAAGTGTCATCTATGGAGTATGTATTGCATTGTGAACCTTGTGTTGTGAGCTTTGTCATTATGTTGTGGAGTAGTGAGTGACTCTTGTGCTCTTGGAGATTTTTTCTTTGGTTTTACTTGATTGTTCTTCATTTGTTGTTGTTGTTGTTTCTTGTTTGAATGTAATTGTTGATTGTGATTAAGGGTGTGAAGGCTTCACTCACCCTTGGGAGAGAAGAGAAGCCTTGGGTGAAGGGCATAAGTTGGGCTTGACAATGCAGTTGAGAAAGATTTACCTCATGATGAGGGTTTGTTATTATCATGGAGTATGGGCTCCATTATGGCCATGAATCTTGCTGTTTTGGGAGGTATAAGGATTTTTGGTGAATGAAGAAGAGATGATTTGTTATGATGGCCTTGAGAGGCAAATGCAATGACAATATGTTGTTTATGATGGCCTTGACAGGCAAAATGCATTGGCATTATATTATTTATGATGTTATAATATCTCCTCTTTGAGGAGCCCACCTTCACCCAATGTTTTATGATTCCAATGGAGAATCATTGTGCTAGCCATGGGAGGGTGTTGATTGTATTTTGTGTTGTGTTTCGTGCAAAGTTTGGTGAAGTATGTGTGTAACCTATTTGGTTCTTGTTTCCCTTGCTCAGTGGGTGGCTTCATAGAAGCCTAGGTTGGGAGGTGAGCCTCCATGGTTCCAAGTTTTGTGTTGTTTTGCAGGTTATGTGAAGATGCATGCCATGGAGTATTAGGGTTTCACCCTAGTCAAAATGGAGAAAATCCAAATGTGTAATAGGAGTCTCAATGTTCATGTTGATTAATGCTCATGCTACTCATTGTTCATGTTCCTTATGATTTTGGAAGGTCTCTTGTGTTGTCTCATTGTGATGAAAGGAGATTGTACCATTGTTACCTAATGCATATGTAGAGGAAATAATTTGAAAATGTTGTATATGTATGTTCCTTGTTAACAAATGATCATTTGAAGCTTCATGAGTTAAGGAAGAGATAGTAGGAGATGTAGAATACTTTGGCATCGTTGTTCCATTTGAATATTGTGGAAGGTGTTAAATTTGATATGTTATCAAGACAGATTAAATGAGATTCTTCTCCTTGATGTACTGATAGATATGTATTTCATAAAGGACAGGTAGAAGAATGTTATGTGTTAGATTATGGTGACTGATTAGGAAAGTACTGTACATGGTAGCTGACATATTATGGCCGACATATGGACGACATGTTATAACCCTAAAGCGGTTTAATACTTGTATAAAAGGGCTTAGGGTTGGGTATTTTTCATAATGTTATGATATGAAATTGGTTCTTGTGGCGGTATTGAGCTATAAGGGATTACAGATTGTAATCAGGTTGTAATCACTGGATTGTAATAAGATTGGACTTGCTGTTTGGTGGATGTAGCCCAGGGATTGGGTGAACCACGTTAAATCTTGGTGCCTTGTGTTCATTTTTGTGTGTTCTATTATTTTCTGTTATTGGTTATATTTGCATGTAGTTTTTATTTCTGTCCTTGGTTTATCCTAACAAGTGGTATTAGAGCAAGGTTGTCTTTCAGTTATCCTCTGGAGGAAAGTCTCACGGTTAAGTGGGAGTCTCACAGTTGAGTGGGAGCGATGGCAGATGAGGGTAAGTTGAGGGTTGATAGGTTTAATGGGCAGAACTTCCAGTTATGGAAGATGCAAATGGAAGACTATTTATATCAGAAGGATTTATGGAAGCCATTGTAAGGAAAAGCCAAGAATCAGGGAACTATGTTAGAGGCTGAATGGGATCTTTTGGACAGAAAGGCACTCGGAAGCATTCGGTTATGCTTGGCACCATCGGTGGCATTTAATATTACAAAAGCAAAGACGACAAAAGATTTGATGAAAACCCTAGCGACACTGTATGAAAAGCCCTCCACTTCAAATAAGGTATTTCTCATGAAGCATTTATTTAATATGAAAATGGCAGAAGGTGGATCTATTGCAGATCATTTGAATGAGTTTAATACTATTACTAGTCAATTATCTTCTGTGGGTATCAATTTTGATGAAGAAATTAGGGCTCTCTTGATTTTGTGTTCTTTGCCTGAAAGCTGGAATGGCTTGGTAATGGCGGTGAGTAATTCTATTCCTAGATCTAGTACCCTTAAATATGATGATGTGATCGATGTTATTTTAAGTGAGGAAACTCGTAGAAAATCCTCAGGTGGATCTACATCAGGAAGTGCTTTAAATGCACAAAGCAGGGGCAGAAAGACTGAAAGAGGAAGTAACTCTGGAAATCGTGGGAAATCAAGAGGAAAGTTAAAGGGGAGGAGGTATCAATCGAGAGGACCAAATGATTGCTGGTACTGTGGGAAACCAGGGCACAAAAAGAAAGATTGCTGGAATCGAAAGAAAAATGAAGGAGATAAATCAGATGGAGACAAGGAGGAAAATGTGGTAAGTAACAAATCTGAAGAGGATGCTTTGCTTCTGTCTTTAGAGAGTGTTGATGATTCATGGGTTTTAGATTCTGGTGCTTCATTTCATGCTACACCTCATAGAGGTTATTTCATTGATTATGTCCAAGGGGATTTTGGGCTTGTTTATTTGGGGGATAATGAACCCTGTCAGATTTTTGGAAAGGGAAAAATTAAGATTAAGTTGCAGAATGGGAATCATTGGCTACTACATGAGGTAAGACATGTTCCAAAACTAAGTAGAAATTTAATTTCAGCAAGGCAAGTCGGTGATGAGGGTTGTGTAGTTACTTTTAATGATAAAAATTGGAAGGTTTCAAAAGGTTCCCTTGTAGTAGAAAAAGGTGTGAAATTAGGCACCTTATATCTTTGTACTGGTCATATTGTTCCTTCTACTTTGATTGTTTCAGAGAAAAATGAATATTCAGGAACAATTACTGCAGTTGAGCAAGGAGAACAAATAGCTGCTATAGATTCTGATACAGCGCTGTGGCACAATAGACTTGGGCACATGAGTGAGAAAGGTATGAAAGTACTTCATTCAAGGAAAGTTTTACCAGGTCTAAAATGTGTGAATATGGATTTCTGTGAAAGTTGTGTGTATGGAAAACAAAAGAGAGTGAGTTTTGTAAAGACAGGGAAGGAAAACAAAAAGGAGAAATTAGAGCTTGTGCATACAGATCTATGGGGACTAGCCTATGTATCTTCCCTTGGTGGCTCTCATTATTATGTTACATTTATTGATGATGCAACTAGAAAAGTATGGGTTTATTTCCTTAGAGAGAAATCTGATGTATTTCAAACTTTTAAGAAATGGAAATGCTTGGTTGAAAATGAGACTGGTAAGAAATTAAAATGTCTCAGATTTGATAATGGTGGTGAGTATTGTAGTCATGAATTTGAAGATTATTGCTCCACTAATGGTATTCGTAGACAAAAAACTGTTCCAAGGACTCCACAGGAAAATGGAGTGGCTGAACGCATGAACAGGACTATAATGGAGCGCGTAAGGAGCATGAAGTTGCATGCTGGGTTGCCCTTACACATGTGGTTAGAGGCTGTCAATATTGCAGTATATTTGATTAATAGAGGTCCCTCTACTCCTTTGGGCTGTGGCATTCCAGAGGAAGCATGGACTGGTAAGAAGGTGAGTTATTCTTTTTTCTCAAAACCTTTGGTTGTGAAGCTTTTGCTCATATAGACTCTGAAAATAGAACCAAGCTAGAAGCTAAATCAAAGAAATGTGTCTTTGTTGGATATGGCATTAATGAATTTGGTTATAGGCTTTGGGATTTTGAAAATCTTAAAATTATTAGAAGTCGAGATGTCATATTCAATGAGAAAGTGTTGTACAAAGATCTGTTGCAGCAACATGAGAAGAAAGAAGATGATTATATAGTGCTGGATGATACTCCAAAAGCTGATGTTCCAGCCATTCCTCATGATGTGCAACAACTGCAACAACAAATACCACACACACCAGTGAATGTTAGACGGTCAACAAGGAAAATTAGACCTCCACAAAGGTTTTCTCCCTCTTTGTATTCTATTTTACTTACTGATGCTGTGAACCTGAAAGTTATGATGAAGCTGTGCAGGTGGATACTAAGATTCAGTGGGAGTCTACAATGAAAGATGAAATGGACTCTTTGCTGAAAAATAAGACATGGGATTTGTGCAAGTTGCCTGCAGGTAAAAAGGCTTTACAGAATAAATGGATTTACAGGTTGAAAGAAGAGGAAGGAGGTAAGAAAAGATTTAAGGCCAGGTTAGTTGTAAAAGGATTTGCACAGAAAAAGGGAATTAATTTTGATGAGATATTTTCTCTTGTTGTTAAAATGACTTCTATTCGTACTGTTTTAAGTCTTGTGGCTACTGAAGATTTGCATTTAGAAAAGATGGATGTTAAAACAACCTTTCTTCATGGTGATTTGGATGAAGAAATATATATGGCTCAGCTACAGGGTTTTGAGGTCAAAGGTAAGGAGAACTTAGTGTGCAAATTGAAGAAAAGTTTATATGGCTTGAAGCAAGCACCTCGGCAATGGTATTTGAAATTTGATAGTTTTGTGCATGAGCATGGATATAATAGGTGTCATTTAGATTACTGTGTTTATTTTAAGAGGTTGGATGATGATAGCTACATTATTTTATGTTTATATGTTGATGATATGCTTGTAGCTGGGTCTAACATGGATCATATTAAGGGGCTGAAATGCCAATTATGAAATGTCCCTTTACTGATTTTTATTGATATTTCCAGCCTCAAATTAGAACTTTAAAATCAAACAACCAATATTACAAAGATTTGCCAATTTCGTAATAAAACCTAAATCGGGTATGTCCAAATTAGTGCCAAAAACTTCACAACTTCACAAATTATTAATAAATTTAAAAATAGACATTTTTTCAGAAATTTTAGCAGCATAACAGCCTACAAAATGACATTTTCAGATTTGTATAGCCTTTACACAACAACTCACAAATGTAGGGCAAAACTATGCTCAATCGGGCTCCCGAAATTAACACAAAAATGCCCGGAAACACCACAAAACTCTCATAAACTATCTTAGAAGCTTAATCACGACCCAATACATATATTCAACTCTATTTTAACATCATAAAGTCTGAAATACAGCAGCAAACCAAACTGATATGAAACACTCAACTGAAAACCCAAACTCAAACCAAAAACAACTCCGAAAACACCCAAGTCGGCACTATTCAGCACAAAGGAAAACTATGTATGAGCATGCACATGGAATAGCTTCAAACTCCCATCCTTAGCCTTCCTGGAAACTTGCAAACTCCCGTTCTTGGGTCTCCTTCTCCACAGGTTTGGCAGCCTCTGAAGAACAAGAAAATTAGCAAGAATCAAGATGTAGAATGAGCCCAAAATGCCTCCAAAACCCTTTTAAAGAGGGCATAACCCTAACTCACGTCCAAGAGGGGTTAATAAAATATAATTTAATAATAATTTTTATTTATTAGTCCATTGGTTTCTAAAGATTAACCCATTTTTTCGAAATTTCACCTTTTTGGAGCCTGCCTGCCTTAACAAAGTTTATTTTTTTTAATTATTTGAATAGGGGACATGACAAGTCCTCCCCTCCCAAATATTGCTTGTCCTCAAGCAATGAAGGTTGGAATTCTCAAGAATATGTTCTCCTTCCCAAGTTGCATCCTCTAGTGGTAATCCTTTCCATTTGACCAAATGCTCTATAATGCTCCTATTTCTCAACCTTTTCTCTCTTGTATCCAAAATCTCTTCTAGTATCAAAACTAATTTCCCTTCATCATCAAGAGGTGGTAATTCTGTAGATACTATGGTTTGCTGGCCTAGAACCTTCTTTAAGCAAGATACATGAAAAATATTATGTATTTTGCTGTTTGGTGGGAGCTCCAATTCATAAGCTACCTCTCCTACCTTCTTGATGATTTTATAAGGCCCATAGAACCTTGGCTTGAGTTTCTCTGCCCCACTTCTCTTCAAGGTGCTTTGCTTATATGGCTACAACCTAAAAAATACCAAATCTCCCACCTCAAAAGATCTTTCAATCCTTTTCCTGTCAGCATATATCTTTTGTTGGTTTTGTGCATGTTGTAGATTATCCTTGAGGGACCTTATTATGTCTTGGCTTTGCTTGATGAAATCACTTGCTGCGGGTACTCTGCTATCGGAAAGTATTAGATCAACAAAGGAAAGGGCATCATAACCATAAAGAGCATGAAAAGGAGGCATACCAATAGACATGTGATGAGATGTATTGTAACAATACTCCCCTAGGTGTAACCATTTCACCCAAGCATGTTGTTGATTTGAAACATAGTTCCTCAAATATCCTTCTATCCATTTATTAACTATCTCTGTTTGTCCATCTGTTTGAGGGTGATAGCTAGTACTGGGAGTGAGTTCAGTTCCTGCCAAATGAAAGAGCTCCTTCCAAAAAGAGGTGAGGAATCTACTGTCCCGGTCACTAATAATGTTTCTAGGAAAACCATGTAATCTAAAAATTTCCTTGAAGAACAATTCGGCCACTTGTGATGCCTTGAAATCAGATGTGATAGGAAAGAAATGTGCATACTTAGTTAGTCTATCTACCACCACATATATGCAATCCTTACCTTGAACCTTGGGCAACCCAGTGATGAAATCCATGGAAATACTTTCCCATTTTTGTTCGGGAATAGGAAGTGGCTGCAACAACCCTGCAGAAAAATTTTGCTCACTCTTGCTTTGTTGGCATACCATACATTCCTTAATGTGTTTAAGGACATCCTCCTTCATACCCTTCCATGAAAACCGCTCTCGAATTTGCCTGTATGTCTTGAAGTATCCCTGGTGACCAGCCAAAGGTGTGTCATGAAAGGCCCTCAATATCCTTTCCTTAGTTTTTGACCTTGGCACTAAGAAGATCCTGTTCTTGTAATAAATCAATTCATCAACAACCTTGTACCTGTTATCATCCACTAACTTATCCAAAATCTTGGTGGCAAATGAATCTTTAGCATACTCTAAAATTATGGAGACTTTCCAATCAGCAGAGATAGATGATAAGGAACACAAAGTGGGCTTTCTTGAGAGAGCATCAACAACCACATTATTCTTTCCTTTCATGTATTCAATATCAAAATCATAAGCTTGCAATTTGCTTACCCATTTTTGTTGACGATCATTCAAATCCCTTTGGTTCAAGAAGAACCTGAGGCTATTATGGTCTGTCTTTACAATGAATCTCCCACATACCAAATATTGTCTAAACTTATGAAGTGCATGCATGATTGCCAACATTTCCTTATCATAGATGGATTACCCTTTCTCTGATTGATTTAATTTTCGACTCTCAAATGCTATTGGATGTCCCCTTTGAGTTAGGACATCCCCTATACCTTCTCCCGAAGTATCACATTCAACAACAAAAGGTAAAGAGAAATCTGGAATTGCAAGCACAGGGCATGAACTCATTACCTCCTTAAGCTTATCAAATGTTTTTTGTGCCTCTTCTGTCCAAACAAAAGCTCCTTTCTTTGTCAAATCAGTCAAGGGGGTAGCAAGCTGAGAAAATCCCTTGGCAAATCTCCTATAGTAGCTACACAACCCGAAGAAACCTCTCAACTGTGTAAGATTAGTGGGTGGAGGCCAATCCAAAATTGCCTGAATTTTTTGTTGATCAACCTGTACTCCTTTAGAGCTTATAATATGTCCCAAATATAGGATCTCTATCAAACCAAACTCACATTTAGATAGCTTAGCATAGAAGGATTGCTGCTCCAAGATTCCCAAAACAGTGTCTATGTGCTTTAGATGCTCTTCCCATGTTTTACTGTATATCAAGATATCATCAAAAAATACCAAAACAAATTTTCGAAGATGCTGACTGAATACCTTATTCATACAAGATTGGAATGTTGCAGGTGCATTAGTGAGTTTGAATGGCATAACAAGAAATTCAAAGTGCCCATAGTGACATCTGAAAGCAGTCTTTTCCACATCTTCACTCCTCATTCGGATTTGATGGTAGCCTGATCTTAAGAAGTATACCTATTTTTTATGGTCTTCTTGTTTAGGGCCCTGTAGTCTATACACATTCTCATTGTACCATCCTTTTTCTTGACAAGTACCATAGATGATGCAAATGGACTAGAGCTAGGCCTTATGAATCCCATGTCCAGGAGTTCTTTAATAGTTTTTTCAATTTCTTCCTTATAACCTCTTGGATGGTGGTATGGGGTTGTTATAACTGGTTTGGCACCCTGTTCTAACTCTATAACATGCTCAAAACCTCTATCTGGTGGTAATCCTGGAGGCAAATCATTGAAAACTATACTATGCTTATCAAGAATATTTTGAATTTCAAAATGGAAATTGCCTTGATTCTTTGGAGAGCTTGTTGGTTGGATTATGACTCCTGGTGCCCATGTTACTTGTCCTCTTCGAAAAGTCCTGTCCATCCTCTTTGCAGAGACCGCCTTAGGTGCTCCATTCGATAACCCTCTCAATATGACTTCTTTCCCATTGGAATGAAATTTAAACTCCATAGTTTGATGGTTCATGTAATAGCCTCTGATAGAGTGCAACCATTGAACACCCAATACAAGATCTGTCTCCCCAATACCAACCACATAGAAGTCATCACATAACTCATAATCTCCTAAGGTCATCTTGAGTTGTTTCACCACCCGTGTGCAAGGCATAGTGAATCCATCAGCTACAGTAACATTGAATCCCTCAAAATCTTCTGCTTTAAGCCCTCTTTTCATGACAAATCCCTCATCAATAAAATTGTGAGTTGCCCCACTATCAAGAAGAACAGTCAACCTTTGCCCTGCTAGTACCCCTCGAATTTGGAAGGGATGGTATCTTGGGACTCCTAATAATGCTACTAAAGTGCCATCCTTGCTGATTTCTTTTACTTTGTCTTCTTCTACCTCCTCCTTAGTATCATGAAATTCCTCATGCTCATCTAAATCAGATTCTGAAGCAACTTCAATATAGTGCACTTGACCTTTCCCCAAACATCTGTGTCCTGGAACCCATGGTTCTCTACAAGTAAAACAAAGCTTTTTCCTTCGTAATTCACTCCTAGTCTCTTCATCTACCTTCTTTTTTACCACATTTGTCACATCTTTTGGTGGTAGTGTTGGGAAAGTCTTTTTCTGAAAATTTCCCTTATGTTGCGAAAGATTTGGGGGTTTTTGATTAGTGATTGATTTCATAGGCACACAAGTTTCAAGTTGCAAGCTTCTTTTGATAGCTTCCTGTAAGGTTGAGGGTGAGAAAGCCTTAACCAAACCCTTAACAGAATCTTCTAAACCATCAAGAAAAAGATAAACGATCCTCTTTTCACTCATATCAGGTACCATAATAGCCACTTTTTGAAATTCTTCTATATACTCATTAACTGATTTGGTTTGCTTCAACTTTGACAATTCTTTAAAGTACTCTTCATCATCCTTGAGGTCAAATCTATCTATCACCCTTTGACTAAAATCTTCAAATGTAGTTACCTAATCGTGACCTTGAGTAGTCATTCCATGATACCACCAATCATAGGCTGCATCTTCCAAGTGTAGACTTGCAAATTGAATAGCATCACTCTCTTTCATGGGGTTAAGTGTGAAGAAAGTTTGTAATTTTTGTAACCATGCTCTAGCTGAAATTTTATTTGTTTCATCAAAAGTAGGTGCTGTAAACTTGCTTATTTTATTTTTGAGCTCTCTTCCACTTGTGTCATGCTCCCTCCTGTTCTCTTTCTTGGGCATCAAAGCGTTCATCATATCCACATATTCTCTAAAAGGAACTGAACTACGAAAGTCATCATCTAAGCCATTGTAAGTAGCTCTTAATGTAATCAAATTACCTGTAACCTCTTCCACTGGATTAATGGCTGGATTTGGTACTGGTGGCTCATCTGCAGACAAGCAAATAGATTTGGTTGATTTAGATGGTGTGGATCTCCCATTTCTCGGCTCCTCTGAAGTGCTCCCTTTCTCATTAATAGATGCAATTCCTTGTAATTTTTCTGTCAATATTCGCAAACCCTCTCTAGTTTCCGCCAAACCATCCACTGTTTGCTTCTGAGTATTTTGGATGTCTTGGAAGAATTTCTTTGCCATCTCATCTGGATCAGCCATACTTTTTTCTTCCTTGGATTTTGTACTTTTGCTTTCAACTGGGGGTTTGATCAAAATTTTTTTATTCTTTTCTCGCTGAAAATATCTTTTTTCTCTTTCACTTAGTTGCATGCAATCATAAAATATGACATGCAAGATCTGGGTAGTTATCAAAACTTGACATGCAAGATCTGGGTAGTTGTTAAAACTGACATCCAACTTCTACAAACCCTCAGGCTGGCAAGATCACGGCTCTGATACCACTGAAATGTCCCTTTACTGATTTTTATTGATATTTCCAGCCTCAAATCAGAACTTTAAAATCAAACAACCAATATTACAAAGATCTGCCAATTTCCCAATAAAACCCAAATCGGGTATGTCCAAATTAGTGCCAAAAACTTCACAACTTCACAAATTATTAATAAATCTGAAAATGGACATTTTTACAGAAATTTCAGCAGCATAACAGCCTACAAAATGACATTTCCATATTTGTATAGCCTTTACACAACAGCTCACAAATGTAGGGCAAAACTATGCTCAATTGGGCTCCCGAAATTAACACAAAAATGCTCGGAAACACCACAAAACACTCATAAACTATCTCAAAAGTTTAATCACGACCCAATACATATATTTAGCTCTATTTTAACATCATAAAGTCTGAAATACAACAACAAACCAAACTGATATGAAACACTCAACTGAAAATCCAAACTCAAACCAAAAACAACCCCGAAAACACCCAAATCGGCACTATTCAGCACAAAGGCAAACTCTGTATGAGCATGCACATAGAATGGCTTCAAACTCCCATCCTTAGCCTTCCTGGAAACCTACAAAATCCCGTTCTTGGGTCTCCTTCTCCACAGGTTTGGCAGCCTCTGAAGAACAACAAGAAAATTAGCAAGAATCAAGATGTAGAATGAGCCCAAAATGCCTCCAAACCCCTTTTAAAGAGGGCATAACCCTAACTCACATCCAAGAGGGGTTAATAAAATATAATTTAATAATAATTTTTATTTATTAGTCCATTGGTTTCCAAAGATTAACCCCTTTTTCTGAAATTTCACCTTTTTGGAGCCTACTTGCCTTAACAAAGTTTATTTTTTTTAATTATTTGAATAGGGGACATGACAAATTAGCACATGCATTTGCTATGAAGGATTTGGGGGCAGCAAAACAAATCCTTGGTATGAAGATTTGCAGAGATAGGAAGAACAAAACATTGACACTATCTCAAGCTGATTATGTTGAGAAGGTGTTGCAACGTTTCTCTATGGAGAATGCTAAAGCTGTCAGCACACCTTTACCTGGTCATTTGAAATTGACTAAGGAGATGTGTCCCAAGACACAGGAAGAGGAGGATAAGATGTCCAAGGTACCCTATGCTTCAGTTGTAGGAAGTTTGATGTATGCTATGGTATGCACTAGGCCAGATATTGCACATGCAGTGGGAGTCGTTAGCAGGTATATGAGTCATCTAGGATTTGAGCATTGGAATGCTGTCAAGTGGATTCTCAGATATTTGAGAGGAACATCCAATAAGTGTTTACACTTTGGGGGCTCTACTACTGATTTACAGGGCTATGTTGACTCAGATTTGGCTGGAGATATTGATACCAGGCGAAGTACTATAGGTTATGTCTTTACTGTTGGTGGGGCATCCGTGAGCTGGGTTTCTAGGTTACAGAAGATTAATGCTCTCTCCACTACAAAGGCAGAGTTTGTTGCTGCTACAGAGGCAGCCAAATAGATGATATGGCTTCAGTTCTTCTTGGAAGAATTGGGACATCCTCAGAAGGATAATTATTTGTTCACAGATAGTCAGAGTGCCATTCATCTTGCTAAGAATTCAGCTTTGCATTCTAAGACCAAACACATACAGTTGCGGTACCATTTCATTCGGTCAGTTTTGGAGGATGGACAGTTAAAGCTGGAGAAGATACATACCAATGACAATCCAACAGATATGTTGACCAAGGGAGAAGTTGAACTCCTCTTCAGCTTCAGTTGGTCTTTTAGACTGAACATGAATAAAAGAACAGTAGAGTCTAGGATGGTTTGATCTAGTGGGAGCCCCATGTGGTAGTGGTATTACTACAGGATCAGTCTCCAAGTGGGAGATTGTTATTTAGTGTGGAGCCTGATCAGTCCCCAAGTGGGAGATTGTTAGATTGTGGTGACTGATCAGGAAAGTACTGTACATGCTTCATAAATAGTGGGGTTCGGGGCATCGGCCCGATTTTTTTTTTTTTGGGCAGTAGCCGACATGGTAGCTGACATATTATGGCCGACATATGGCCGACATGTTATAACCCTAAAGCGGTTTAATACTTGTATAAAAGGGCTTAGGGTTGGGTATTTTTCATAATGTTGTGATACGAAATTGGTTCTTGCGGCGGTATTGAGCTGTAAGGGATTACGGATTGTAATCAGGTTGTAATCACTGGATTGTAATAAGATTGGACTTGTTGTTTGGTGGATGTAGCCTAGGGATTGGGTGAACCACGTTAAATCTTGGTGCCTTGTGTTCATTTCTGTGTGTTCTATTATTTTCTGTTATTGGTTATATTTGCAAAAAAATAAAAATAAAAATAAAAATAAAATTTTCCCCACTATTTATGAAGTATGTACAGTACTTTCCTGATCAGTCACCACAATCTAACAATCTCCCACTTGGGGACTGATCAGGCTCCACACTAAACAACATTATGAGTAGAGTAAGTAAGATTCAAAATATATGAGTTGCATTGAAAGATTATATGTTGTGTATTTCAAAATTTGAAATAAAAGCTTCATGTTTGAAGGCTCACTATACATGTATAAAACATTATGTACTTGGTCCCCAAGTTCAATTAGGTTTACTAAGAAGGCTTAACCATCCTACTAGCACATGTGTTCATCGAATTATGAAGGAATGAAATGAGGATTTTACATGAGTAGAGAGAGTGCATATTTCAACCTTGCTGAAGGTCCACATTTTCCTCTCTAGAAAATGTATGGGGAGGAAAATAAAATCCTCTCCTAGAATATAGAGTTATATTTTAATCTAGAGAAGATTGCTAAAATCATGAACTTGAAAGATTAGTTGAAGAAATATATATAAATAACATATGTGTACATCTAGTAGACCCAAGTATTATAGAGTGATAATCATCAAAATTCATGTGGGGAAACACAACTTGAATCCCGTGACCCTAAGTCTACACAAAGTCCACTTACAAGCAGAGAACAAGGACATGTTAAATCATTAGAATAATAGTCCAGATATTTAACACTAACCTAGCATATTCCCTATACTCTACTTCACCTTGTTTTATTATATATATATATATATATATATATATATATGCTAAGGGACTAATTATGGCCATGCACTGTGGAAGCCATGTGATAAACAAAATTCATAAAAAAAATCATAATAATAAAATGACTCAACAATAAAAATAACATAGAACCCACTAGGTGAGTGTCTAGTCATAGTAAAAAGGGGGGGACAAGACATTATGGCTTCTTGACACAACTATGATTTTTCCCATCAACTTCCTTCACGTCAAACAAAGCCTATTGTGCGCAGATTTTGTAAGTTACATTCTCCCTAATAAAATTTGCCTTGGTAGGAGTGCATGCATTTGGAGAGGGCAACGGCTACCCAAGCAGCTGAATCGACTGCCTCGGTATGCCCCCCTTCCTCATGCCATCCATGCTTGGCATCATAATACTTCTGACAATGTGTAGTGTCCGTCCGTCCTTGTCATTCATAATTAATAAAATAGTACTTATAATATTTGATTTATTAAGTCAAGCTCCCTCATTCTTACACTTATCTTTTTCATACTTCATATTTTTTTTACTCATCCGAAGGTTTGCATAATATTTGATTAGTGTAATATGTTTAATAATATTCTTTATAAATATTCAATATATTATGATTATATTATTTTTTATTAAGTTTAATTTATTTTTTTAATAAAAATTCAATAAATATTTAATAGTGTATTAATGTTATAAATATTATTAAGTGTATTTTTTTATAAAAATTCTATAAAAATTTGATAGTGTATTAATGTTATAAATATTATTAAGTTTAATTTTATATTACATTAATAATTTATTTTAAAATTTTATTAAATTTTATTTTAATTTTATAGTTGAATTTAATGAAATTCTAGATATAATATAGAAAAATTTGGGTTAGATTAATATAAGTATGGATTGAATTCAAAATTTTCAAAAAAATTGTAATACTTATGTAACATTAAGATTTTATCATAGATTTATTTTTAAAAATTAAAAATTACTATTATCTATCTTATGATTTTAATTTTTTTTCCCATGAGAGGTTTCATACGTATAATAACATTAAGTGTGATTACAATGCCAAATCCATAAACCAATCACTATAATACAATATAGATCTCTTTAATTAAGCATGTCTTTTATATATACTTACTATAGAACGATAAATCTCCTTTTATTTTTTCAATTAAGTGCATCTTTTATATATGTTTACTATAGAACAATAAATATCCTATTATTTTTTCTTAGGACAAAGAAATGTGGAGAACTAAGAGAAGTGATATATATCTTCCTATCTATTTAAAAAAAATATTATGATGACATATAATTGGAGAATTACAATTACTTATAGTTCAAAATATCAAATTTATGGTTAGTGTCATTTAAAAAAATAACTTTTGTATTTTGAATTTATTATATTTCTATTTTTAAAAATGTTTAAACTTTAAAAATGATATGTCTAGTTGTGTTTTTTATAAAATATAGGTTTAAATCAATTAACTTTGAACATAAAAATATTAACATCAAACTCAAGTCCTTTAACATCAAACAAAGAAAATCTTATAATATATAATCTAAATTTTAGATCAATTTTTTTAAATTAAAAAATTAAAAATATAAATATCATCAAAATTTACTTATTTTTAAATTAAAAACTTTAACAAATATAAATTCATAGCTATTTTTAAATTTTTAATCAACAAATAAAATTTAGATTTAAAATTAAAATTCTAAACAATTGGAATCTAAAATAATAGATGATAGGTGGTAATATTTAGATAATACTAAAAGGTTCAAACAAAAAGTTTGTCAAAATAATCTTAATCATAACATTATTATAAAACTTCCAATTGTATAGAATCTATAGAAATTGTAAAAATTTATAGTTTTGATTAAAAAATTTATTCTCATTTACATTCACTAATTAAATAAATTGATTTTTTTCCTAATTCTTCATAATTGAAATGATTGACTTTCATTCACTAATTAAAAATTATTATTTTTAAAATCTTTATAATTGAAATAAAAACATAACAAATTATTTCACTGTTGTATTTACATATGTTTTTAAAAATAAATAAAAAATATATAATTATTTAAAAAAAAAATTGAAACAAATAAAAATTAATATAATCATAATATATTGAATTTTTATAAAGCATATTATTAAAAATATGACACTAATTATGCAAACCTTCGTATGAATAAAAAAATATGAAGTATGAAAAAGGTAAGTGTAAGAATGAGGGAGCTTGACTTAATAAACCAAATATAAATCAAATATTATAAGTACTATTTTATTAATTACGAATGACAAGGACGGACGAACACTGCACACTGTCAGAAGTATTATGATGCCAAGCATGGATGGCATGAGGAGGGAGGGCATACCCGAGGCAATCGATTGGACTGCTTGGGTAGCCATTGCCTTTGGAGAGGAGGAGGGTTGGTAGCTTGGAAAGTGTTCCTAGGGGAGATATTTAAACTTCCAAATTTATGTGACAGACTTGTCCAAAATCAGCAAAGTTAATCAAGTCAACATCATCAAAGAATTTTTATGTGCACGTAAGCCTATGCTTGGTAGCTCAAAATTTGGAAAAGGAGGGTTAGGAAAATAAAGTAAAGCAATTAAATGATAAGGAAAGAAGAGCATATGTAATGGGAATTAAGGTAAGTGAATAGATTTTAAATTTAATAAATTTTAAATTGTATTTGAGAGTAATTAACATGAAATATGTTGAATTAGGATATTAAATGAGCCTTTGTTAATTGTTGAAAATAAGATTATTGTTTTGTCATGTATTAGTGGTTAGGATAAAATAAGTTTATGAATTTAGTAGTAATAAGTTGGAACTAATAGAATTAATTTTCTTATGGAATGCCTTTTACATTATGGGAAGTTAGATTATATATATATATATATATAATTCATTAAATATCAATGTGATACTGAGTAGATTTTGGATTGTAGGAAAAGTATAGAAATCATAAGGAAAGTAGCATACCTAGAGGAATTATGTAAGTAGGTAGATACATGGATAGTAGACAAACTTGAGAAATCGAATGGAACTGGCGATAAGAACTCTAAGTAATGGGGGTGGGGGGGGGGGGGGGGGGGAAGACATCCATCATCGTTAGAGATGTAATGGAATGAATCAAATGTTATGAGTAAAATGTAGTCAAATTCAATTTGGAATTGATTAATGTTATGTGAGTAAGTTCTTTTATAAAATGAGTTAATATTAAAGTCTCATGATAATGGTTTCTTTTAAAAGAAAAATAATAATAATTATAGTTAAGGAAATAATTGGAAGGAAGACTAATAATTATTCAAAATTAAAATAAATAAAGTATTATATGAAATAAAAATAATTGGATGATCAATAATCAAATTTATATCCAAAACTAGCAGTAATGAGTAAGGCACCGATCAATAAGAATGTTCATTATTAACCTAGGCCTATACATAGAATCTATAGTATACTTGGTTCTTTCCTTAAATAAATAAAATAAAATAAAATAAAATAATTGTGTTTTGCCTTGGTCAAATTTGGGCACGATAGTTTCTAATCAGTATGGGAGGATGAATGAATCACTTTGG
This sequence comes from Cupressus sempervirens, assembly GCA_028749045.1. Lineage (NCBI taxonomy): Eukaryota > Viridiplantae > Streptophyta > Pinopsida > Cupressales > Cupressaceae > Cupressus > Cupressus sempervirens. The sequence goes on from CM053792.1 coordinate 413,875,137, forward strand.
CACTTTAGGTGTTTGGGAACGAAAACTTTTTTAGTCGGACACACTTTTGGGGGCCCGACTAGTTGCATCCGACTAATTAGAAAGGTTGGGGTTAATAATATTTTAACAAAGATTATTTTGTGGAGCATCTTGGGATTACAAATAACAAGAAAGAGCATTATGATCAGAAGATATTGACTTTTTGGGGATGATGCTATATTTCTTGAGCTTTGTCCATACAAAGCCAAGTTAATTATGTCAAACAAAAGCTTTGTAAAGAAAAGAAAAAGGAAAAGTGTTATGTACTAGATTTAGAGAGTAAGTGATACCACTTCCCAGGCTATTGAAGTGAATTAGCAAGGTTAGTTTAGTTTAATTATTCTTTAGTTGGTAATTGTCTCAGGAGAAATTGCAAATGCAAATCCAAGCCCTTCACAAAGAGGAATACTTGTAGTATTGTTGCTATTCGCAGAAAGCTAATTGCATAGATCTTCCTTAGTTATTTTTTCCTTCCGAACAGTGATAAGTCTACACAAGTCTCTGGTTGAGGCTCTTGTACTAGTAATTTTCCAATGTATTGCCTCTTAAAGTTGGCATTCATTTGAATCCACTTGAATGGTATTAGGATGAGATGTTAACGACTATACCTTTGTATAGATCTACTGCAAAGTTGTTAATCTGAGATTTACAAGTGGTAAATTGTTTCAAATATTTTCACATCAAGTGTGAGTGGTGACTCTAGTCTAAATCTTTGTGCTAGTGCATGGTTTGTTTTAATATCAGAGGCTTTCAGTATTTGTGGGCAGATCTAGTTTTTTTGAAAAGAGGAAGTATCAGGTCTTGATTGAAAATTTATGTGGTTGTGTGTATCTGCTGAAGTATTTGATTTCAAAAGGTGAATCACTATTGTGATTTCATTTTCCTCTTCAAGGAGATGGAGGATCTACAAATATTTCTATCTATGGTGTGAAGGATTTCATGTTTGCACCTGTGCCAACCAGCAGATTTGAGGTTTCAGTCAGTAACACATAAAGGTATTTTCAGTTTTCATTTCTTTTTCATTCATGAAAGTTGAATGGTAGAAATGGTTGCCTCCATCTAGTGGTTTTAGCACTAAGAAAATAGAGGTAGGACTTTTTAAAATTTCAAGAGATGGATTTTGAGTCTAGGTCTGAAAATGATGTACCAACTCTTGAATGTATTCATGCAACTATTGCTTGGCTGAAAAGAGAAATTCATAATAAGATCATCATTGGCATAAGAAATACAATTGGTAATATTACGGGTCTTAATGGCTTTCAAACTCACATGAAATTTAAATTAGTAGTTATGAGTCTCGATGAATCCTTCAGACCTGAGAAGTCTTCATGGCCAATGGTACTCTTAGAGGTTTTTATGCTGCATTGAGTTCATTGGTCAGCCAAGTCAAGGTTAGAAAAGATTATTGAATTCCAAGATTTTATCATAGAAATTGAAAGTACTTTGAATGCTAATGAATCTAATGATAGTAGAAATGAATATGTTGCAAATGATAATGAATGTAATGAGTTCGTTGAAAGTGATATAAAATATGAAGAGTCTCAATTTTATGAATTAGAGGATAATAATCAATAGTTTGATGAAGTGCATAATGTGGATTCATATTTTTATGATGATGATTGTCAAGAAGAGAAAAAGTGTAACAACGGTAAGAGTTTTTCTTCTAGTAAGGAATGTGAATGTGTTATGATACCAGTGGTTGAGGTATTGTCTAAAGAAGAAGATCTATGTGATAGTTAGAATTCTAATTTTTCACAATGTATTACTAACAAGTCTGTTGTTATAGATGTGTCAAGCCATGCGGATAACAATCATAGCTAAGGAAAAGAAACTGGTTGTGAAAATTTGTTAAGTATTGTTGAGATTTCTGATTTGTTGGCTCATGATTTTGAAAGGTATGCTAATCTATCCAAGGATGCTTGTGATTTACCATGTTTTGAATTTCCATATGGTGAAGTCATTTCCTCTAAATTTGATGTTGAAGAAGATAAAATTTCAGAATATGCTCTCTCAAATTTTGGAGGTGTATGTGATGGTAATTCATGCATCAATACACATGATGACTTCTATGTTGAGAATGAAAATGTAGAGATAAGGTCTATTGTTGGTTCATGGTTTTCTTGTTTTCATGAGGTTGAGATACATTTAGATTGCTCATGTGATGAGGAAAGAAATAGTAGTGAATTAGTTCATTCTAGTGAGTTATTTGAGGAAGAAATTGATACAGATCAACATATTGTGAACATGCAATTTCATGATGATTCTTGTGATTTGGTATCTAATCATTTGTTGGAATGTGAAGAAAATGCAGCATATGTTCAATCTAATTTATGGAGTATTGATGTTGCAAGTGAGGAGAAATCAAATTTTATATTTTCTTCATATCTGGATGCACAAGGTGAGTTACCATCCGATTCATGTAACTCATTGAATGAAGTAGAATACCAAGCTTTTGTGTTTCTGGTTGAAGGTGTTTAAGAGTCAATTAGTGATGATCAGTTTCAATTGGATATCAGTAGTTATGATCATGCTGATTCATATTTTCATAGTGAGCAAGATGAAGAGTTTAATGCTGATTTGTACATGCACTATGAGAATGAACGTGTGAATTCAATTTTGCCAAGTGTTTTGTTTCAAGATGTTAATTAGATTGGTGAAATTGATGAGAAAGAGAATTTCAGTTTACCTCTTGATGAAAGGAATGAAAATAAGGTATATGATAGAGGTAATTTTTTTTTTTGAAGTTCGGTGGCCCGAGGCCATCATTTGTACATAGTAGGAGTAGTTGTTTTTGCTTTCAATAAAGCTATGCAACAAGAAGTTTTTGCTATCATGTGTGTGCTCTTCTTCTTCTAGAGATTTGAATCCTTGACATGCCCTCAAGGGGCATGCATCCCTAGATAGAGCCACTATTGGGACTCAAAATTGCAGCCTTGATTTTGAGCACCATTGAGAAATCAAGCCCTATAAATGCTTTTTAATGCATTTCTACCTGGCTGTACCTTTGAGCCCCATGAGGTGTTTAATGTTTCTCACACCTTTCATTCAGTGCATCTAAGTGTTTCATGAAGTTAAACTACCATTCTGAGCCATTCCATGAAGTCCTGTTTTGAACAATTGTCAAATTTGCATTTTCACTTAAGTGTCAAATAGTGACAAGAGGTTGTGTTTGTCATTGAATATCTTGCGCCCAGAAATGTTTCATGACTTGCTACTTTGGGAGTATTTAGTGTCCATCCTAAGAGCCTATGTTTCAGATTTTGAGTCATTTTGAATCCATTTAACTAGGTTTTGAATCCCTCAAAGTTGGTTGTTTATCAATGTCATGCTGATTAAATTTATTCTGAATTTTGGAAGGCCCTGTTTAACGAGTTATAACTTTTGATTAGTTGACCAAAATCATGAAATTAATTTTGTGTTGCATTTTAGAGGTTAGAGACATATTATTTTTTAATTTTGAGCTTATGATGAATTTCTTTGATTAATTTTTAAACATAATTTCAAATGCAATTTCTAGCTTTTTACTAGTGTCAACATTTGCAGATTTGTCGAAACCCCTATTTGTGATGTCATATCTTGAAATCTATGATAGGTGAGATCAAATGGATTGTACCACTAAATTTTACTCTAAAAATACTTTAACTGTACCAATTTTTAGGTCATGACGAATTCATTTGCACACTTTTCTAGGTCAATTCCATTTGCAAAAATCGCTTTTCTACCATTGTTTCTAGTTTGTAAAATTTGAGTAGCCCACTTTGATCGCTTTCCAAAAGCATCTTGTTATTTTTCATGAGCCCAAATCACAAAATTATACTCTCCTCATGACAATGAACCAACGTCCCAATTTTTGTTTTCCCAAGTGCTCGTTTGTCCAGTTTTCAAAGCCAAATCCGAATGCAATTTATTGTTTTCTGACATGTTTACTTGCAAGTAATTTTGAAAGGGTAACTTTGATGGTCAATATCTTTTGACCTCGACTTCATCATGAGATGATATTAAACATGGTAAAAGTGTGCGGAACAAAGAATCAGTATGCTAGTTTTCAGAGCTTGATTAGAGGTTTGGGTCAATTTTTAAGGCTAGTCAACAGACCTCCTAGCACAAAAGTGACAGTTAGTAGATAAGTGGTAAAATGAGTTTTAATTGACGGTTCAGTGATCAAACTTGTTTCTAATCAGTATGAGAGGATGAATGAATCACTTTGGCACTTCAGGTGTTTGGGAACAAATTTTTTTTATAGTCAGACCCACTTTTGGGGGCCTGACTAGTTGCATCTGACTGATTAGAAAGGTGGGGGTTAATAATATTTTAACAAAGATTATTTCATGGAGCATCATGGGTTTATAAATAACAAGAAAGATCATTAGGATAAGAAGATATTGCCTTTTTGGGGATGATGTTATATTTCTTGAGCTTTGTCCATACAAAGCCAAGTTAATTATGTCAAACAAAAGCTTTGCAAAGAAAAGAAAAAGGGAAAGTGTTATGTACTAGGTTTGAAGAGTAAGTGATACCACCTCCTAGGCTATAGAAGTGAATTAGCAAATTTAGTTCAATTTAATTACTCTTTAGCTAGTAAGTGTCTCAGCATAAATTGCAAATGCAAATCCAAGCCCTTCATAAAGAGGAATGCTTGTAGTACTATTGCTATTCATAGAAAGCTAATCGCATAGATCTTCCTTAGTTATTTTTCCTTCCCAACAATGATAAGTCTGCACAAGTCTCTGGTTGAGGCTCTTGTAGTAGTAACTTTCCAATGTATTGCTTTTTAAAGTTGGGATTCATTTGAATCCACTTGAATGGTATTAGGATGAGATGTTATATGGCTATACCCTTGTTACAAGTTTGTGTATCCGTAGCCCATGAAGGAGTAGCATAAAAAAAGATCATGTGCCACTGAGAGGAAAGAGAAAGGCTATGTAAGCCAGTGAAATGAAGATGCATGCATAAAAGAGTCAATCAAAAGCCATGACATAGAAGAAATCCATGCTGATGATGAAGACCCATGACATGAGCATGCAAAGCATCAAGTATGGAAGCTGACAGATAAATCCAAGTACACATAAAATGACCCCATGCCAAGACTAGAACAAGAAAATTAAAGGTAGAAGCCACCATGTTAAGGCAAGGAATCCACCAATCAAAACACAAAGATCCATGCATTGAAAGGAGCCTAAGAGGTAGCCAATAAAGAATAAGAAGCTGAGCATGGAAAGGACAGAGTCTACTGCAATGTAATAAAGACCACCCAATATAAAAAGAGCCAATGCAAAAAGACAAAGATCAAAGGATTAAAAGGAACCCATGTGGAGGCATCCATCAAATGGCATTCCAAGTCAGGAACCCACGGCTTGGAAATCAAAAGACACCAAAAGTTTTCAAACTCACGCAGCACCAGACCATGAAAAGAAACTTCCAAGAAAACACCAAGAGGTAAAAAGGAAGTTGCAGGGGAGATTAAGTCTCCAATACATAAAGAGCAGCCACATAAGACAAAATGTGAGGAATACATAGGGCGCCTTGGTTATGAAGGTGGGAGCCACCAAGTAGTAGACAAGGAAGTCATTTTTCTTTAAAAAGAGTTTTAAATCAAAACAAAAACCCCTCCACATGCATAGTCAATAGAGGAACCATTTTCCAATGTAGGGGAGGCATTTTTAAAAAAGCATTGCTGATAGGTAATAATCCCATATTCGCTATGGAGTTGTGTTCACAACTCTTTAAATACAATAACACATAGCAAATATAGTGTCTTAAAAATAGCCCTATTTTAGAAGTTGTAGGTTGAGGAGGGACTTGTGGATGCCAGCTGGAGGTATGATGACATGTAATATTTTAAATGAATATGCATATTAACTAAGATGAAATTAGCATGAATGAAGCCACCAGAGAAGTCCAAAGTCTAGCAAGTTGCTAGCTCATTTACCAAAAAATCCAAGGTTTTTTGGTAGTGACATAGTGTGTAGCCGGAAAACCTCAAAATCTAGCAAGATAGTTGTGGGCATATGTGACGATGATGTTGCAGTGTAAATGAATAATAGATGGACAAGTGGCAACCTGAGAACAGAGCAAAGGAGGACACTCAGCCATAAGATGATGATGTGGTGATGATCAGACCAATCGAAAGGTGCCACGTGGCATAAATTTTGAGGCAGGCTACAACATGGTGAGTAGATCTCAAGGACGCACCAAATCATGCCACACTGTAGTTTGACAGTTGTCACTATGTCGGTAAGGCAAAGTTGCATGCCAGTTAATATAGCGACATAGCGAATATGACATGGCATCCAAGTGGCATGCTGATGTGGCAGTGACAAGGATGAATAACATGATGCCATGTGGCACAAGCTATGCAAGTGCTAGACCAATGAGATGATGCCATGTGGCATCCAGGTGGTAGGCCCCAATGACTGTGCAAAAGGGAAAAAATTGCATTACGAAATGTGTCATCAGGCTGGTCAACAGGTTTGACTCAGATAGAGAATGGTGGAGAAATTTGAAAAAGCATAAATTTTAATATTTTATTAACCTTCCTAAATCACATTTAGTTCATTTTAAATAGAGTTGGATTTATGATATAGTTTTAACTATTGAAAAAAATCAAATATTTGTGCATTATATTGCTTTGAAAGCATATAAGCAGAGGCCTAAACTTTAGAGGGGCATAATTGGGGCAATTTTTATTCAAAATGGGTGCTCCAATATACCATCAAAACTGAGAGAAGATGAGCTATTTGTAGTGCCTTCCCCTAGTTCACATTTTTGCTATCATTGTCGAACTCTTTTAGGGCTAGCTTTATGTTGATGATTATTAGTAACATTATTTTGAGATTATCAGATATTGTTTTTACATTTATTTTATTACATGATGAGATTACTTGGTACTTTATATTTCATGTATGCATGATGATTATTAAGTGATTTCAGTTATTGATGATGAATAGTTAGATGGTTTATTATCACATGTGTTTTTATAGATACTTACCCCATACTTGCATGTGTATGGTGTGTGTGTTTGTTTTCTTTATGTATGGCATTTCTGATTTGGTTAAGGAAGGGAGTCGTAGTCACTTGCTATTCGGTATCTACATGATGCACCACTTCCTACCATTTCCTGTTTAGCTTAGTATATATTATGCTTGTACATGCATGGATTTTATGCAGGTTGCAGGTATCGAGTATTGACTTCCCTAAATTGCCAGGATGAGCGGACCCTATTGCATTATCTCAATGGTAAGAGAGGGGAGATAAATTCTTGAGTCCAAATCCCAACCCTTTAAGCCATTTTTCCTAATTGAAAATTAGGACAAGTATCTAAGTCGAGTACCCTCCGAATGCGTCAAATGACATAATTCGTGATATTAACCCTTGGTTTGATTTTGTATGTGTTTTGCTATGATGGATTTTTTCGTATTTTATTTTATGAATCTTTGGTATATTTTCTATTAATTAAGTCTAATTAAAAAGATTTAATTAATGATTTAATTTAATGGAAAATTGATATGATATTTTGATATTTTAATTTATTTAATTAATTATGAAATTAATTAAATAAAAAGAATTAAATTTGAAGATAAAAGTTATAAGATTATATTTAGAATATGATAATATTTATTTAATTTAATAATAATATATTTAGAGTTCATTTTTAAATAAATACTAAATAGTATTATTATTTAAGTTAATAAATATTTTATCAATTAAGTTTAAAAAATAAATATAAAAGTGGAAAAGATATTAAAATTATTAAAAGATTCTAGATCACATGATTCGTGCATGTTATTAAAATATATTAAGATAAAACAAGCGGATTTAATAAATTGAGTGCATGAGATTTAAAATTAATAAATTAATTTTAAAAGGAGTCAAGTGAATATTAAATAAAGAAATTTAATTAAATGAATTAATGTGCATTATTTTAATACTTAATCACACAAGAGTATTCAAACTCTTGTGAGTTGTCATGTTGACAACACAGGAGTTTGCACTCTAATTATGCACATGTTGTCTACACTTAGGAGTTAGCACATTATTTGAGCACATGGTGTCTACAACATTTTAGACACCTCATCATGTTTATCTTCTTATCAGGAAGATATGTGCTTAGTTGTCATGCTTATCTCCTAGTTCTTTCTAGACACATTCTAGATACATCTTAGAGGCCTTTATATACAGGCTCTCCTAGCATGTATGGACATCCTCATATGCTTCTACAAGCACTCCTAGTCACTTGGGGGGGGGGGGGGGGTTCAGTTCTTGAAGGAATTGTGAATGTTGAAGGAAGGAATTTTCAGAAAGGAGAAGGTTATAAGAGGAGGAGCTTCTCTACAATTTTTTGAGGCGTAGCGAATTAGCATCAGTGTCTAGGTAAGAACTCGTGATTATTTCGCATATTTTATTATGCTCTTTCTCTTCTTGTCTTTATCGTGTCTGTTATGTGTGTCTGAATAATTCTCTATGAATGAATCTTCAGTTTTGTAATTTGGAATTCAAGCATGCATATTGTTTCATCCAGTTATGAGAATTAAAAATATTATTGCAATCTTCCCTCAGTAGAATCAAGATTTGAAAATTGATCCGGGTTTGGGTTTGAATTAAAATAGAACCTTATTATTATGCATTAGCTTTATATGATTTATTAACTAATATAATTAAATTAAATTAAATTAAGATTAGTTAATAGTAGAAGAAGTGTAATTAATTATTAGTCAATTTAAGTAAATGGATTTTTAAATGAGGGCGAATTAAAATAAAAGAGATATTAATAAGTGTTTAATGGAATTAAATAATTGAATTATTAATGAGATTGATTTTACTTAAAATCAATGAAGATTATTTTAAATAGATGATTGTCCTTGAAGTGTTTTAAGGAAATTGTAAACTAATTATTTGGAAGTTGATAAGTATTATTCTTATGATTTGAATAATGGGAGATGCTCTTGGAATTAAGGGAGTTTCATTTAATTATTAGTAACATTGATTTTAGTAAAATAATGCAATGATTTTATTAAAATTCAATGGGAATTAGTTTAATGATTAAAATAAGTAAATAATTATCTTCTGATTATTTTAGAAAATTGTTTTAAAATAATGGAGGGATAATTCTATGTTTTATTCGAAAAGATAAATGGGTTGACTTGGAGACTAAATGATGAATCTTATATACTTGAAAACCAAAATTAAAACCTCATGTTTAGCTTAACCATGTGATTGTGAAAGAAAACTAAAATATGTGTTTGTATCTTGCTCTTTATGCTATCCATGTTTGGAGTTTGGGTGATTCTAGAGTATTGACCAATTAGGATGTCTACCGGAGGCTTGGGAGTTATGCGAATGTGATGGCATGTTGATATTATTTGATCTTGATCTTTTTAAAATCCAACCATGGTAATATGATGGTATGCTCTATGAGATGTTTGTATTTACTAATTGTTATTGCTTTCCAGTCTTCTTGTGTGAAGTTGAGGTGTATGTATTTGAGATACTTGACTTAACCATTTTTGAGTCATTGATCAATTATACTTGGGTTACTTTCTAGTTGTCTTGATGGGACTAAAGTGTTTGTTTTGATCTTGATGATGTCATGTTGTGACATGTTTTGACTTGACCATTTTGGGGTCTTCGATCAATATTACTTTGAGATACTTTCTAGTTGCTCATTGAGAACCGATGGATATTATGATTATCATTGAATTCTTTTCAGTTGCTCATGGAGAACTGATGTGATTACTTTGATTATCTTTATGATGCTTTCCAATTGCTTGTATAGGAATGAGATTATTTTGTGATTTGTGATTTCATGAGCCTAGGTTAGGTTATCTACTTGTAGTATCAGGAAGTGGCTTGCAATCGGGGCCGGGGCCCTAAGTGGCTGCTAGGGTAACTTATTGTAAGTTGTTTTAATAAGTGAAAACATTACACTAAATGGGGATTAAACTGAACCTAATAAGATAATTGTATGTTCTCACCCATGCCTCGAGTGCTAGTATAAACTAGGATGGGAGTAGAGAGAACACTTGGTTGTGACCTTGCATTTCGTAGTATGCCTTGTTAGTACAAGAGGATACTAGTGGCCACATAGGGATCACTAGGGGGCTGGGGTCTATTGAGAGACTAACTCTAGTGTGATTCGTGTGATGATACTTTCTTGCTTACATAGTAGGTTTCCTACATGTCTTTGTTGTGCCTCTAGGAACTAGATGTTAGTCTGTCTTGGAACCTTTGAGTTAGTGTACTTTTAGGATTCCTAGATTTAAAACAGTATTTGTGTTATGTGATTAGATATCCTATTTGAGACTTGAGACTATCTCCTCCAGCACTTTCTTTGTTGGCATTTATCTTCATTCTGTTCTTGGATCAATATGATGGATGTCATTTACTGGTCTGTTTCTCTGTATTGATGATTAGCATGTGATAAATGATGTTATTTACTTATAGAATCATCTTATGCTTTATTTGCATGATTAGATTTCTTATATGATGTAGTATGTTTTAGGAGTGACATCCCTACTATGATAATACCGATGATCTCTTCAATGATTTGGGATGTTACACGTGAGGGATGGCTAGGGCCCACGATGGTCTAATGATGCTATTGACGGTTGGGAGGAACCACACACTTAGATTAGTTGTGTTTTATGATGGATGGATATCTTTTACACTGGTTATTATATCTTTATTGATGAATGGATGTATCATGTATGTTATTAGTTTCATTTACTTTATTGTACTTGTATCATGGATTCAATAAGGATGATGCATCTTTATTTATACATATGTTTAATCTTTTAAGCTTTTCATACCTAGTGACATGTATAGTGGATGATTGAGCATTTCGAATTTAATTTCCAAGAGGCATTTTGAACAAATGTATATTATGGACTATGGACTTTTTAAAGTATTCTTTAATGTGGATGTGGTAGTTGTTAGACTTAATATTAATTATATTAAATGTGACTCAACATATTGGGATCCTTAAGGAATGCAATTTGTTATGTATGCTTTGGTTGAATGTATGTTATTACTTTTGCTACTATGTGTTTGATGTGGATGGTTTATCTTTCATGTTTAAAACAAAAAAAATTGTTTGGCAAACTTAGTAAAAATTTAGGTTAATTCTTTTGGATCCCTTGGTGGGGTGTTACACTATCCATTTATGAATTTCATTTTTGCACAGGATATCACTGGTGCATGCTACAGGGAGTTTTGTGTTTTCAATCAAATTCTCAGTTCTAGACAATGATTTCATCAATGCAGTTACAGAATTCAGTTGGGATACATTTGATATGCTTTGTTGTCTTAGTTTGTTCAAATTTTGATGCATAATGATGTGTTTTATTTTCTTTTTGATGGAACTTCTCATAATTTTTGTCTTTATCAATTAGCTATGATTTTCATCAAAATATCTGAGATACTTTATTATTTGGGAAGAAAAAAGGATCAAGGATTTCATTTTGCAATTGAGGGAAGAGATTAGAAAGATGCTTTTAACTAGTTAAGAAGGTTTTCCAAGTGGATACATGCCAGTGGCATAAAAAATTTGAGAATTCACTTCTTGCTATATTTTTTCTTTCTTTCATTCAAGGTAAGGGTTGGACTTTTGGAAAGTTTCTCTAGAATGAAGAAATTTAGTAGAATTGGCCCTGGAATTGATGAAGTCTGAATGGAAGATCTAGGATGTGCTAGTTCAAAACCATGAAGCCTTTTCTTTGGCTATGACACCCCCTTCCCATCCCATTAGTTTCTCATTCTGGCCATTTTCTCTCTTGTATGACAACATTTTTTCATTGTATAGTTTGGTTTATTAGGTTCTTTATAAGTTAATTTCTTGCATTTTTATGTATTATTACAAGGAAATCAATATAAGAAACAATAAATGTTGAGTTTTAGTTTAAATCTTGTCTCCTTTCTCAGTGAGCTATGATGTTTTATGATCTTTGAATAAAGAGCCTAGATCATAGATGTAGTCCCTTAAGGCTATATGTTGCTTCATTATTGCTTGTAATTAAAGGAATTATGTAAATGCTTCAAGGAAATCAACAGTGTTGTAGGTTTATATAGGAGGATATCAGGTAAGAATGAGATTTAGATCGAACATCGACATCCAATTTACAAGGTAAATGGATAGATCTAGAGTCTTGGCATAAGATATGTGTTCTAGATATCAAAAATGCATGAGGGAGATTCATGAATAGCCCAATGAATGAGGCACTAATCTGTTATAGGATCATAAGTTTGTTGTTCATACCTAGTTTTCATCCACTTTCCCCACCCACATAAAATCAAATCAAATTCAAAAAATCTTTACATTTTATGTTGAAGAACTAGAACAGTCTAACCCCCACTCAGTTTTGCTTTTCATAGAGTTGTAATTTGCTACTACACTTCTTTGTTACTACATAAGTCATTAGGAGACATAAGGGTTAAATCTGCTATAATAGATTCATGAATATGTTTTTTTGCACTGGTACCATATTAATTGATTTTGAGTTTCACTCGCCTAGATTTTGTAGAGCCCAAAGTAGAAGAAGGGTCTAGCCTTATATTTGGCCCAATGTTTGAAATGATGTGTTAAAGATGGGAGTTAGCTACCCCTAGATGTGTCATGTTCTCATCGGGTTAATTGGAAACCTATAACATTTTCAAACACCAATAGTATCCATATGAGCCTAAACTAAGCCTTTGAAGTTGCAAAAATTGGGATTTTTGAGTTGCAACAAAAATTAGGAACAGAGATCTCTAACAACCTACACCAATGTGTAGATCATGAAATTCTACCCCAAAACAAAAAAATTGCTCCAAAAAAGTAGTCTGCATGACAAAGATATTGTTGTTTGAAAATCACCTCTGTAATTATTTTTCCTAAATCACCACTGTCGTACCTCCAAAAATTAATTAACTCTAGATTTCATCTCAGATGTTTGATTTTGATGAAACAAAAGTTGATTTGAGGTTTTTTTGATCTTCTAAATATGATGCCAATGTCGGATTGTAGATCTAAAAATCAATTGCATAGATTTGAAGAGATCATACCAATTTTCCAAATTAGGCCTTCAAGTTCTAGTTTGGAAAAAAAAAATTGCTTCAATTTTGACTATGACCTAGGGTAGGCAAATTTATAGTCAAAATTACCACATCGACACTCTGGATGCAATGGTGAGGTTCACTTTGGCTCTAGACACTCCTACTAACTGTGGATACTTTGGATCTAAATCGATGGTCCTTCGAGAGGTGAAGAAAGAATGGTCTCCAATGGCTATGAAATGAATCTCCTATGGCTCTGATACCATGTAAGAATTTGGTATAACTATGATACCATGAATAATTTTCCTTAGGGAAAAATGAAGCCAAGATCAAGAAGCACAAGACTAGCACAATATGGACCAAATAAGGTATGATTAGAATAAGAATATGAGAATGATAGATAAGTTGATGTTGTATTGATGTAGAAGTACACTAGAAGTTCCTATATAAAAAGGCCTCTAGAATGCTTCTAGAATGGCTAGGAGTTATAAATATGATAAGTCTTACAACTAAGCACATGTCCACCAAGAGTGGATTATCCTCCATTGAGCATAGGAGTTAGTGCAATGATGAGATGATAAGCTTACATAGGTGTTTCATGTAAAATTATTTTGTAGACACCATGTTCTTAATTAGAGTTTGGACAACTGTGTTGTCTACATGATGACTCAATTGATTATGCAAGCTCTAATGTTGTAGACGCAATGTGCTAAAATAGAGTTACTAACTCTTGTGTTGTCAACATGACAACTCATATGAGTAAGCATACTCCTAGGTGTCTAACCTAATAAATAATAAAATAATGCATTTATCCTAAGTAAACTTATGTAAACTGTAAATAATTATTATTCACACTAACACCGTCTAGGGTTGAGGAATGTACCTTAGGAAGCTTCTTGTGTACTTTGTGACAAAAATCAAGAATGAGAGGTTATCAGATTGAAAAGAGAGGCAAAAATTAAAGGAGGGTTTTATGTGCATTATTCATTATCTAGAAGCTAAGCTATTTTTCATTATTCATACCCACACAGGTAAGTAGCTAGTACATGTAGTATTTATATACCTTATACTTTCTTGTTCTTTATATAGTGATAGATTTGCTAGACTATTAGCTCTCTAGTCCATTTTTCATAAAAAAGAGAAAATGTATTTTTTTCTAGATTTGATTATAATATAGTTACATCTCTTCTATTTAAAAAGAAAGAGGAAAAAAAAATTATTAGGATTCCCTAAATTATAATATAAGAATTTAAGTAGTTTTTTTTGTTTATTGAGTTTCTTATTTTTCTTATTTTTCTTATTCAATGTCTATGATATGCATCCAAAGACAAGAAATTTTTTGTGACTTTTGCATTTGAGGCAAGTTGGTCCTTTTTTAGCTTGACCTATCTCTTTTGCACTTTTGCTTCTAAAATAGTGGTTAGTAATTTCTTTGATGTATATACAATATTCCATTGATATTGACTTGTTATGACACTTTATTTTAGATCTTCAATGGCATGTTTCTAAAAGTGAACAAAGAAACAATGAACATTATGTAGATCATTTTTTTTGTATTTCATAGATTCTTGTGTCTACTATTATTTTATTATCTTCTTTCTAGGTATCTAAATTTAAAAATCATAAGAGAGTTGATTTATAAGAGAGGTTATGGAAAGGTTGATAAACAACATATTCCTTTGATGGATAACTCTGTCATTAAAAAGGTACTTATGTTCATGATGCCTTTTTTGTGTTAGTCAATATGCTTTCCTAGTGCTTATCATTTCTACCTTGTTACTTGTGAATAGGGTTTAAGAAAATATGACAATCTATATTGAAGATCTTATCCATGAGATTTTTACTATTGGCCTCAACTTCATGAAAGCAAATAACTTTTTGTGGCCATTTAAACTAATCACTCCATTCGATGGACTGAAAAAGAAACACAACCACTACATTGAAGGTGGTGATGTTGGCAATCGTGAAAAGTCATACATTTAACTCTAGCTAGCTTGCTTGCTGCAGTGGGCCTTGTGAAACTAAAAAGCCTACATCTATAGTGATGCACACAAATTCATGGGAGACTAGTGCATCTAAGGACTCTCCAAATTGTACTTGTTCAATATTGGATGGTTATTATAGAAGAGAAGATGCTCATATGTTCTAGAGTTTTACCCTTAAATCCTTGGTGAATAGCATAACACCCAACTAAGAAAGATACAAACCCTATTAAGGATGTATTTTATTTTACTTCTTTCCATTGAATCTTGTACTTGCATAATTGGTAATGAGAAAATCCCCATGGAGTTTAATAAGTCCATCATATTTGATCCTCTCCATTCCATATAAAAATGGGTCCCTAATGGTAATTTTACTACTTAATTTGTAGTTCACATTTTATAATCTATAATTGAGTTCTTGTTTAAAACTTAGAACATAGAGAAAAAGAATGAGCATTTATTACACATTATAATCTGTAACATCTAATCAATTAGCAAAATCTACATTTCATGTGAGAGCTAGCCCCCAACAAGATTTAGGTGGACACAAACTCTTTAAAGGGTCCTAAGGAAATCCCTCTAGGTAAGTTACTTGTTAGGAGACATTTCATGATTCCTTCTAATCACCCAACAACTCATTGCAATTGAAATTATGTACGATAAATGGAAAGAATAATCACAAAAAAAGAGGTTTGGTTTTCTTTAGAAAATGATTTCTCTTAACAAACTTGTCAAGTCAGAGTGTGTCTCAGTAGAGACATGCTAAGTAACTAGCATGGTGTCTCACTTGTCTACTATAGGAACATGTGTGTTTAATGAGCTCCCACCAAGAGTTTGAACTATATAATTCATTTGTTGATCACACCAGTGGAAAAGCAAAAGCCAAACTCCTACATGAAACCTTAATAGAAATTTAAATGTCTCATTTCTTATATCTTTTGTCAACCAACATATATTCCAACTATAAAAGAGTCACAATGTTGAAATAGTAAAGAAAATAAAAATGAACAACAGATAACATTATCAACTTCTCACCATATTTGGTTCCCTTGAAATCAACAAGTTCTTCTGTGAACAATTGGTCATAATTATGTGGATACATTGCTTGAAAGCTAACCTACAGGGATAAATTTTATTTCATTTAAAAGAAGCTCTTTATTAGAAAAATATATGGAAATACAAATAATACATGTATTCTTTTTAAGGCCCCTCAACATCCAAAGTACACAAAAAAAAAAGTATATTGTAATGCACCCATACCTAAAAATTACCATATGTTGTGGCTTTTGTCCAAGAGATGATGATTTGCATGTTCCACAAAAATCCAATAGTAACTCACTGTAAATACAGTACAATGACATGAATAATATCAATGATAATACTTCAATCACATTACAAAGTGAAGAACATTGGAAGTGTACTTTCTTTCACAGGGTCAAATGTAGTGGTGCTAACATCTTTCTAGATTTCTCTACATAGAAAAAGTAATTTCCA
The DNA here is from genome assembly GCA_028749045.1 of Cupressus sempervirens. Taxonomy (NCBI): domain Eukaryota; kingdom Viridiplantae; phylum Streptophyta; class Pinopsida; order Cupressales; family Cupressaceae; genus Cupressus; species Cupressus sempervirens. The sequence continues at coordinate 413,891,657 of CM053792.1, forward strand.
AAAAAGAAGCCAACATGGATGACCATCATGTAGACCAATTATGTTGTAGAGAAAACTATGATGAAGGCTTATAAAGTGACCTGCATAGACCATATTTCATAACACATATATAAAAAAAGCCAGGAATTATTTCCCTTTGTATACTCAAGGAGGGAAGAGCTTATCAATTGAGTAGCTTTGCAATGTATGAAACGATAAATCTTGTTAGGAGATATTCAAAAGATTATAACTAAATCAAAATCACATACCAACTTTGGGTTTCTTCCATGTAAATGGATCTCCTTGCATGTCAATCTACAGGTTTGGTAACACAATTATGATCAACATTAAACAAAAAACAAGAATTTTCTTTTGGTTAAAGCTATTATTGAAAGTTCTTAATAAATAGACCATTTTGAAAGAATCCCTTCCCAATTTTAATGAGAAATTTTAAATATTAATTACCCCATGGTGAGAAAGGTAAGGGACCAAGTTATTGTGGTTGAAGAAACACTTGAAGTCAAGCTCTTTGTTGTCCACACTTGAAGATGGTGGAGCCCTAAAAGGCATAAGCTTCCCCTACAATTCTAGTTATTAGAGAAAAGATGACCATGAAAATAGTGGTTTCATTCCCAATGGAGAAAAATAATGGTGATAATGAGAATCTTGTTGGAATGCTACTTCTAGATCCTACCCAACAAAATAGAAGCAATATATATATATATATATATATATATATATATATATAGATTTTAGATTATATGCTAGAGAATATGCTAACAATCACCAAAAATCATTAAGCGATAATAAATAATCTCTTTTTTAAAAAAAGAAAATAATCTCTTTGTTACCACTTACCAATGAGATAATGATGCTTAATGGAATGGAATGGAATTCTCACAAAAAATTTGGTAGATGCTAATCAAATCAAACTTCTACAAAAACAAAAGGGACACTTCAGTTATATATTGCAAACCAAGCTTGTCAACTACACCTCATTTTATAACAGATTACATACCAATCCTTTTGTAGCATAACACCATTGAAGATCATCAACAATATGCTTACACTGGTTCACATGGCATTTTTTGAAATTAACTATAGCCCATATTTCAAAATTTTCTAGTCAGAATATGGTCTGAAATAAGGTTTTCTCCACAAGTTAGACAAAATTAGTTAAATATAAAAAAAATCCATATGCAAAATTTAAATAATACCTTATTGTTGAAATTTGAATCCACTGATGTGGATAAACTAAAATCACTTGGTAACATTAAATTGTCAAAGTATTTCCAAAAAGAAAGCTTTAAATAAGATAATAAAAGAAATAACAAGTCAATTTGATGATTTGGAGACAATTGAAAAAGCCCAAGTACTTTCTCATGTTCTTCTAGAAAAAAACTTAAAAGATCCATTAATTTTTTTGGGTGTAGACACAACATCAAAAAAATAAAAATTTCTAACATGCAAAGTGATATTATTGAAAATGTTAAGAAAGAATTGAGCTCTATAGGGAAGACAACTTGAAGTAAAGATACTATCATGACATTAAGAGTAATGTTGACATCTATTGTTAGTATTAGTGTACCTCAAAATAGACAAATATCTTCAATTTCATCAGAAATTGGTTTTAGTACAAAAACAATATCAAAATATGTTAAGAAGAGAATGGTTTTGGATGATAGCACTTTGGAAGAAAATTGGTCAATTATGTGTAAAGATCCTCATTTTGATATGATTTATGATAGAATAATTTTTTTGGTAATATCATTTTGGAATGATAATACTCATCCTTCATCAAATACTAGAGATGTTCTTAGATAGAGGTTAGAGATAATCATTATGAACATCATACAAAACATTGGTTGGACATAGCACAACATGAAATGTATGTCTCATTTTGTAGTTCAAATCCTAATATAAAGATTGGAAAGACATTGTTTGAAAGATTGAAGCCATATTATGTAATGAGAAACAAAGTGTTTAAAAGTTTTCATTATGATATTGAATTTGATCTCCACTATCAATTTTACCAAAAATTTGTAGAAGATACTTTTGGTTATAAAAATGCTCCTCCTGATAGATGGAGTGAGTTCATTCATCTATTTTATGTGATAAAATAGATGATCTTGTTGGTCAAATTAATTGCATTAAAGAAACAAGTGAGACGTGGTAATTTGGCTCTTTTTCCTTTGAAAAATGAAGATATTAATGTCACAAAAATGATAAATTTAAGGGTTACAAGTATGTAAGGAATGAAACTAAATTTGGGAAAGAATAAAAAAGATTAGAATATGCTGAAGAGGCAATAATTGTTGGAGCTTTTATGGAAAAATTTAAAAGTTTGATTCAACCTTATATTTATCATTCCTTTTTTGCAAAGTGGCAAGCACAAAAATTTCAAACACTTAGATATAATTTTTCGCTTGGAACCATTTTATCAATTAGTGACTTTATAGAAAACTATTCTTCCATTCATCAAAAGGTTATACAATGAGACTACTATTTTTTAGATTAGGTTACTATTATGGTAGAAGTGTGCTATCATCATGCACAATTAGATTTGGATTGTATTCAAAGAATAGATGAAGCATGAGTCATCAAGAAAGAATATCACTTCTACATAAGTGATAATAAAGAACATGATATTCATCATGCAGAATATTGCTTCATAATTGTTTTGCATATATGAAAGAAAGGGGCATAAGTATTGATAAACATTATGTATGGCCGGATGGTTGTGCCACATAGTTCAAATCATCTAGACCATTTTATGCACATTTTTTATATCATCATAATGAAAACATACCGCATTTATGGATTTTATTTGAAAGTGGACATGGAAAAGGTGAACATGATGGTGCAAGAGCTTAAATCAAACATGCTCTACTAAAGTATCAAATGAATTATAAGGGAGTTTGAATAAATATTGCACATGATGTTGTTGAATGGTGCAAGACACATTTTTCATCAAATGACATTTGTGCCTCATAAATAATGAGTCAAGAAATTGCAGATTCTTTTTGGGAGATACCAGGTACATGTGTGCACAAGTATATATTTAAATTATTTAAGCTAAACATGTATGCATATATATTTTTGTCTCTAATATTTATGTATATATGAACTATGTTTGTTTAGATGTTGATATAAAAACTATGCATGGTTGCAAGAGGATACAAAAATGATCCTTATATTTTTTTATGATTACTATTGGAATACTTTAGAATAAATAGGGGGGGGGGGGGGGTGGGGCGGTGGGGTGAATTAGTTATCCAAGGTCTAGATGTATAAAAAAAGCTTTTCATAGCTTAGTGATCCCATAAAACATTTATCTTCATCATGCATGCATTCATAAGATTATGAAATCACTGTAAAAACTTGTAGGTTACTGTCAAACCAACTTGTAGAAATATAAACATGAAACATAATAGATTGATCAACACACTTGACACAATTATTTACATGGAAACCCAATTTGGAAAAAACCACTAGTAACATGCTTCTCTTTTTCACTCTTCTAAAGTGATGAACTATGAAAGGCCAACCCTATTAAAGGTTACAATACACACTGTTAAATGTGACTCTATTAAAGAATTTTAATCATCCTATTAGGAGTGAGACTTGCTAGAGTACTTTAGACCATTCACTTGGAATGTCACCCAATTAAAGGATTTACAAATGAGTGTTAAGTCAACCTTAATCCAAAGGATTTTCCTAAACTGATACAATTGTTAGAGAGTAATAGTAAGGCTTGATCTGATAACAACTTACAACTTAATTTGTAAATTATAGATTACTGTTTTAGTCCTCAATTCTACTTGGTCTTCTTAATTTTTAGCTCTGATAGCTTGTTCACCCTTCAAGCATTCATATCTTTAAGCCTTCTTGCTTAACATGCCAATACAGTCTCTTCTTAGGTCACTTGATGAAGCAAAAGCCATTTACTCCTTGTCTTCCTTAAGTTCTTGCAGTTAACCTCTTTTCTTCTGACCGATCATTCTTATAAATAGGAAATTAAAATATTTTTACTGCTCATTCTCCATCTTCCAAATTAGGGTTAGGATGGATTAGGTAGGATACAATGAATCTTATCCCATATTCCATATCTCTTCTAGAAACTTTTTCTTGAATCCTCTTTGAATTTACCTAAAAATGGTTTACCTTGAATTTTTTGCCATCATCTCATCAATCTCACCTTTCACTTGGTTTACAAATTCCAAGAAAAAATACTTGTTGGCTTAGACCCATTGAATTCATGATCTTCTAAATAATGCAGCCATTCGACATTATTTAACCTCTGATGCTTGACACATACTTTGTTACTCGACATCCTCTGTGAATTTATTGAGCACTAATTAGAGTTTACTGGTGCTTAGCATCAACTAAACTTTACTTGGCATACACTAGAATGAACTTTTATCTTAGCTTCAATTGAGTTTTTGCTCAGCTTGTACTAACTTTTCTTGGCACCTACTCTCCACTTGATGAAGCTTGGCAGACAACCTTTGTGTAACTTGTTCTTCTAAACTTTCCTAGTGTAACCAACCTTTGTAATCTTAAGAAGATTATTAATACATCATGTTATCACTGTCTTAATTGATTCTTGTACTTCTTTACATAATCATAACTACACCTTTCCTCTCGGTGCTAGTGTTACATCTTTTGATCAAATCCTCTTCATCAATCAACTAAGTGATAGCACTTGAATCTTATAAGCAATTATCTTTCCAATAAATAGCTAGTTTGACATCAATGACAAAATAATGATTAAAACACACAATCTTCTTCAACAATCCCCTTCTTGCAATCTAATCACAATAATATCCTTCAACAATGATCTTTTTCAATCTGATCTCAACAATCTCCCTCTTTGGCATTGATGGCAAACCAAACTAATCAACCAAATGGAAAAACTCCTTATTCAACCAAACTGACTAGGTGGAAATAGTAAGACAATACCAAAAAGAAAATAATTCCTTGTAATATCTCCCTCTATCAGCAACTTCCATCTTCTCAATAGGTTACAAAAATCTTTCTTATAACTCCCTCTAAGTTTCTTCTTATATCTCCCTCTTACTAGGTAGATGTTATGATTCTCTCCCTCTAATATCTATCTTCTATTCTATTTCTTCCTTTGATTAGTAAATTTCTCCAATTATCATTCCTTTGATCAACAATTATCTCCCTCTAAGATCCATTTAATATTTCTTGCTCTGGTTAATAATCCTTGATCAATTCTTGATCAAGAATCTCTTCCTCTTTCTTGGCAATTATATATTGATATCTTCCTCTTGATTAGTAAATATCTCCCTCTTTGACAACAATGCCAAAGACTTATCATCTTGACATGTAGATATAATCTTTTTAGTTTCTTTAGTTTCTCCCTTTGTCACCTTGCTTGTGATTGATTTGAAGTTTTAGCTCTTTAATTACTTTAGGTAGCTCCTAAACTAAGATCCTCTGCATCAATTTTTAATATATGAAAATTAGCTTGTTTGATGCAGGGAACTCCTCTTTGTTACGTAGATAGCTTTTGATAGTGGTATCACCCCTAGTTTACCTCTTAAATATGCATGAGCATCCTTAGGTAATGCTTTCATGAAGATGTCATAAAATTTCTCTTTTTTGTTGACATATTCCATTTTTACTTCCTTATCTTGAACTAATTCTCTCAAGTAATGATACTTGATTGCAATGCGCTTAGTCTTTGTGTGCATCACATGATTCTTTGATATATTTATAACACTTGTATTATCACAATTAAGTATCAATGGTTCTGTGATCTCTTCCTTGATACCTTTGAGTAGTTTTTTGATCCATACAATGTTTGTAAAGTTCATAGCAGTAGGAACTTATTTAGCTTCAACAATAGATTGTGAGGTGCAATTTTGTTTCTTGTTAGTCCATGTAACCAACTCCTTACCTAAGAAAAATGCTCCTCCACTGGTGCTTTTTCTATCATCAATGTTTCTAGCCTAATTAGCATCAGTGTAGGCTCTTAAATTAAATTTCTCATTTTTCTTAAAGTATAGACCATACCCCTCTATTCCTTTAAAATATCTCATAATTCTCTTCACAACCATCAAATGATTCTCCCTAGGATTCGCAGAAAATCTTGCAACTATCCCTACATATAATGTAATTTTAGGTTTGCTATGTACTACATATTATAATTTTCTAATCATAGAGCAGTATAGTGTTTGATTCACTTTAGAAAATCATCATTCTTTAACAACTTAAGTCTTATCACCATAGGTGTACTAATTGGTTTTGAATCCTCCAATCCAAAAGTTTTTAGTATTTCTTTGACATATTTTGATTGAGTAATGTATATAACATATTTCATTTGATATACTTGCAAACCCAAAAAGAATTTGACCTTTCCTAACATAGACGTTTCAAATTCTTGTTTCATTTCATTTGCAAAAGCTTTACATAAGGCATCTTGACCTCCAAATATAATATCATCAACAAAAAAATTAGATAACAAAATACCTTTTCCTTTTTGTATCTTTATGTACATATTACTATTATCATTAGTCCTTTCAAATCCAATCTTCACAAGATACTTATGAAGTCTCTCATACCATACTCTTGGTGCTTGTTTCAAACCATATAGAGCTTTGTGTAATTTGCATACCATGTTCTTATTGTTAATATCAACAAAAACTTTAGGCTATTCTATGTAAACTTCTTCCTCTAGTATGCCATTCAAAAATACAAATTTAACATTCTTTTTGATAAGCTTTGAAATCTTTTTATGTAGAATAAGCAAGTAAAGTTCTTACTCCTTCCAATCTAGCAATAGGGATAAATGTCTCTCCATAGGAAATTCCTTCTTCTTGTGCATATGTTTTGTAGACTAATCTTGCCTTGTTCCTTTTTACTTCACCATATTCATCTAGTTTATTTTCTAAATACCCACTTGGTGCCAATCACACTCTTGTCTTCTAGTCTGGGAACTATAGTCCATGTCTTGTTTTCCTCAATTTTTTCTATACATTCTTCCATGGCCTTACTCCAGTCTTCATCTTCTAAGGCATCTTTTATTAATCTGGGTTCCTTCATGCTCAACAAACATGTATTGCTTCTCAGTCTATTTCTTATCATTGGTCTATCACTTTTATCTCCAATAATTTGTGTAGAAGGATGATATCTTTTGACATATTTAGAAAATCTTGGTTTAGCTCTTGTTTCTTCATTTGATCTTTTAGTTTTAGAATCATTTTGTAAATCTTTGTCTGGTAACTCAACATATCTACTAATTTCAAAATTAGAAAGAGCTTCTTCATTTTGTAACTCGACATCTGAATGTGGCTCGGTTCCTGAATGCAACTTGGTTTCTGAATGCAAATTAGTTTTCATGGTATGTGACTCAACAGTCACTAAAACTTGCTATTGGTTTGTGGCTTTATTTGTAGCATCTTCTTTAGCAGGCATACCTTCATAAGAGTATACAAATAATTTGTATTCTTCTAGTTCTTTCATAGGTTCAGCTTCATATACTTCTATATATTCATCAAAATTTACATTTACACTTTCCATAACTTTGTTAGTGTTAGTATTTAAAACCTTGTAAGATTTTCTTCTTGTGGAATAGCCTAGGAATATACCTTATTCACTTTTTGCATCAATTTTACCATTCCTAAAATCTTTAAGAATGTAACATTTTCTTTCAAATACCTTAAAGTATTTTACATTGGGTGAGTATCCTAGTTCAAAATATGTTGTATTAGTACCTTTCTTGACTTGTACACAATTTGTCATGTCCCCTATTCAAATAATTAAAAAAAAAAAAAAAAACTTTGCTAAGGCAGGCAGGCTCCAAAAAGGTGAAGTCGAAAAAAAGGGGCTAATCTTTGGAAACCAATGGACTAATAAATAAAAATTGTTATTAAATTATATTTTATTAACCCCTCTTGGACGTGAGTTAGGGTTATGCCCTCTTTAAAAGGGGTTTGGAGGCATTTTGGACTCATTCCAGAACTTGATTTTTGCTAATTTTCTTGTTGTTCTTCAGAGGCTGCCAAACCTGTGGAGAAGGAGACCCAAGAATGAGAGTTTTCAGGTTTCTAGGAAGGATAAGGATGGGAGTTTGAAGCCATTCCATGTGCATGCTCATACAGAGTTTTCCTTTGTGCTGAATAGTGCCGATTTGTGAGTTTTCGGGGTTGTTTTTGGTTTGAGTTTGGTGTTTCATATCAGTTTGGGTTGCTGCTATATTTCAGACTTTAAGATGTTAAAATAGAGCTGAATATATGTATTGGGTCATGATTAAACTCCTGAGATAGTTTATGAGTGTTTTTGTGGTGTTTCCAAGCATTGTGTGTTAATTTCGGGAGCCCGATTGAGCATTGTTTTGTCCTACATTTGTGAGCTGTTGTGTAAAGGCTATAAAAATATGGAAATGTCATTTTGTAGGCTGTTATGCTGCTGAAATTTTTGTAAAAATGTCCATTCTCAGATTTATTAGTAATTTGTGAAGTTGTGAAGTTTTTGGCACTAATTTGGACATACCCGATTTGGGTTTTATTGGGAAATTGGTTGATCTTTGTAATATTGGTTGTTTGATTTTAAAGATCTAATTTGAGGCTAGAAATACCATGTAAAATTAGTAAAGGGAAATTTCAGTGGTATCAGAGCCGTGATCTTGCCAGCCTGAGGGTTTGTAGAAGTTGCATGTCAGTTTTAATAACTACCCAGATCTTGCATGTCAGTTTTGACAACTACCCAGATCTTGCATGTCATATTTTATGGTTGCATGTTGCTTCTAATTAGTTGCATGTCAAAATTTATGATCACATGCAACTAAGTGAAAGAGAAAAAAGATATTTGCAGCGAGAAAAGAATAAAGAAATTTTGATCAAACCCCCAGTTGAAAGAAAAAGTACAAAATCCAAGGAAGAAAAAAGTATGGCTGATCCAGATGAGATGGCAAAGAAATTCTTCCAAGACATCCAAAATACTCAGAAGCAAATAGTGGATGGTTTGGCGGAAACTAGAGAGGCTTTGCGAATATTGACAGAAAAATTACAAGGAGTTGCATCTATTAATGAGAAAGGGAGCACTTCAGAGGAGCCAAGAAATGGGAGATCCACACCATCTAAATCAATCAAAACTATTTTCTTGCCTGCAGATGAGCCACCAGTACCAAATCCAACCATTAATCCAGTCGAAGAGGACAAGTAACATGGGCAGCAGGAGTCATAATCCAACCAACAAGCTCTCCAAAGAATCAACGTAATTTCCATTTTGAAATTCAAAATATTCTTGATAAGCATAGTATAGTTTTCAATGATTTGCCTCCAAGATTACCACCAGATAGAGGTTTTGAGCATGTTATAGAGTTAGAACAGGGTGCCAAACCAGTTATAACAACCCCATACCACCATCCAAGAGGTTATAAGGAAGAAATTGAAAAAACTATTAAAGAACTCCTAGACATGGGATTCATAAGGCCTAGCTCTAGTCCATTTGCATCATCTGTGGTACTTGTCAAGAAAAAGGATGGTACAATGAGAATGTGTATAGACTACAGGGCTCTAAACAAGAAGACCATAAAAAATAGGTATCCCATACCATGCATAGATGAACTCATTGATGAGTTACATGGTGCTGTATACTCCTCAAAAATTGACTTAATATTAGGCTACCATCAAATCCGAATGAGGAGTGAAGATGTGGAAAAGACTACTTTCCGATGTCACTATGGGCACTTTGAATTTCTTGTTATGCCATTCAAACTCACTAATGCACCTGCAACATTCCAATCTTGTATGAATAAGGTATTCAGTCAGCATCTTCAAAAATTTGTTTTGGTATTTTTCGATGATATCTTGATATACAGTAAAACATGAGAAGAGCATCTAAAGCACATAGACACTGTTTTGGGAATCTTGAAGCAGAAATCCTTCTATGCTAAGCTATCTAAATGTGAGTTTGGTTTGATGGAGATCTTATATTTGGGACATATTATAAGCTCTAAAGGAGTACAGGTTGATCAACAAAAAATTCAGGCAATTTTGGATTGGCCTCCACCCACTAATCTTACACAGTTGAGAGGTTTCTTTGGGTTGTGTAGCTACTATAGGAGATTTGCCAAGGGATTTTCTCATCTTGCTGCCCCCTTGACTGATTTGACAAAGAAAGGAGCTTTTGTTTGGACAGAAGAGGCACAAAAAACATTTGATAAGCTTAAGGAGGCAATGAGTTCATGCCCTGTGCTTGCAATTCCAGATTTCTCTTTACCTTTTGTTGTTGAATGTGATGCTTCTGGAGAAGGTATAGGGGCTGTCCTAACTCAAAGGGGACATCCAATAGCATTTGAGAGTAGAAAATTAAATCAATCAGAGAAAGGTTACTCCATCTATCATAAGGAAATGTTGGCAATCATGCATGCACTTCATAAGTTTAGACAATATTTGGTATGTGGGAGATTCATTGTAAAGACAGACCATAATAGCCTCAGGTTCTTCTTGAACCAAAGGGATTTGAATGATCATCAAAAAAAATGGGTAAGCAAATTGCAAGCTTATGATTTTGATATTGAATACATGAAAGGAAAGAATAATGTGGTTGCTGATGCTCTCTCAAGAAAGCCCACTTTGTGTTCCTTATCATCTATCTCTGCTGATTGGAAAGTCTCCATAATTTTAGAGTATGCTAAAGATTCATTTTCCACCAAGATTTTGGATAAGTTAGTGGATGATAACAGGTAAAAGGTTGTTGATGAATTGATTTATTACAAGAACAGGATCTTCTTAGTGCCAGGGTCAAAAACTAAGGAGAGGATATTGAGGGCCTTTCATGACACACCTTTGGCTGGTCATCAGGGATACTTCAAGACATACAGGGAAATTCGAGAGCGATTTTCATGGAAGGGTATGAAGGAGGATGTCCTTAAACACATTAAGGAATGTATGGTATCCCAACAAAGCAAGAGTGAGCAAAATTTTCCTGCAGGGTTGTTGCAGCCACTTCCTATTCCCGAACAAAAATGGGAAAGTATTTCCATGGATTTCATCACTGGGTTGCCCAAGGTTCAAGGTAAGGATTGCATATATGTGGTGGTAGATATACTAACTAAGTATGCACATTTCTTTCCTATCACATCTGATTTCAAGGCATCACAAGTGGCCGAATTGTTCTTCAAGGAAATTTTTAGATTACATGGTTTTCCTAGAAACATTGTTAGTGACCGGGATAGTAGATTTCTCAGCTCTTTTTGGAAGGAGCTCTTTCATTTGGAAGGAACTAAACTCATTCCTAGTACTAGCTATCACCCTCAAATAGATGGACAAACAGAGATAGTTAATAAATGGACAGAGGGGTATTTGAGGAACTATGTTTCCAATCAACAACATGCTTGGGTGAAATGGTTACACCTAGGGGAGTATTGTTACAATACATCTCATCACATGTCTATTGGTATGCCTCCTTTTCATGCTCTTTATGGTTATGATGCCCTTTCCTTTGTTGATCTAATACTTTTCGATAGCAGAGTACCCACAGCAAGTGATTTCATCAAGCAAAGCCAAGACATAATAAGGTCCCTCCAGGATAATCTACAACATGCATAGAACCAACAAAAGATATATGCTAACAGGAAAAGGATTGAAAGATCTTTTGAGGTGGGAGATTTGGTATTTCTTAGGTTGCAGCCATGTAAGCAAAGCACCTTGAAGAGGAGTGGGGCAGAGAAACTCAAGCCAAGGTTCTATGGGCCTTATAAAATCATCAAGAAGGTAGGAGAGGTAGCTTATGAATTGGAGCTCCCACCAAACAGCAAAATACATAATATTTTTCATGTATCTTGCTTAAAGAAGGTTCTAGGACAGCAAACCATAGTATCTACAGAATTACCACCTCTTGATGATGAAGGGAAATTAGTTTTGATACCAGAAGAGATTTTGGATACAAGAGAGAAAAGGTTGAGAAATAGGAGCATCATAGAGCATTTGGTCAAATGGAAAGGATTACCACTAGAGGATGCAACTTGGGAAGGAGCACATATTCTTGAGAATTCCAACCTTCATTGCTTGAGGACAAGCAATATTTGGGAGGGGAGGACTTGTCATGTCCCCTATTCAAATAATTAAAAAAAAAAAAAAAACTTTGCTAAGGCAGGCAGGCTCCAAAAAGGTGAAGTCGAAAAAAAGGGGCTAATCTTTGAAAACCAATGGACTAATAAATAAAAATTATTATTAAATTATATTTTATTAACCCCTATTGGACGTGAGTTAGGGTTATGCCCTCTTTAAAAGGGGTTTGGAGGCATTTTGGACTCATTCCAGAACTTGATTTTTGCTAATTTTCTTGTTGTTATTCAGAGGCTGCCAAACCTGTGGAGAAGGAGACCCAAGAATGGGAGTTTGCAGGTTTCCAGGAAGGCTAAGGATGGGAGTTTGAATCCATTCCATGTGCATTCTCATACAGAGTTTGCCTTTGTGCTGAATAGTGTCGATTTGTGGGTTTTCGGGGTTGTTTTTGGTTTGAGTTTGGTGTTTTCAGTTGAGTGTTTCATATCAGTTTGGGTTGATGCTGTATTTCAGACTTTAAGATGTTAAAATAGAGCTGAATATATGTATTGGGTCGTGATTAAACTTCTGAGATAGTTTATGAGTGTTTTTGTGGTGTTTTCGGGCATTATGTGTTAATTTCGGGAGCCCGATTGAGCATAGTTTTGTCCTACATGTGTGAGCTGTTGTGTAAAGGCTATACAAATTTGGAAATTTCATTTTTTAGGCTATTATTCTGCTGAAATTTTTGTAAAAATGTCCATTCTCAGATTTATTAGTAATTTGTGAAGTTGTGAAGTCTTTGGCACTAATTTGGACATACCCGATTTGGGTTTTATTGTGAAATTGGTTGATCTTTGTAATATTGGTTGTTTGATTTTAAAGATATGATTTGAGGCTAGAAATATCATGTAAAATCAGTAAAGGGACATTTCACAATTCAAGGTATAGACACTTATACTTATAGCTTCTCTCTAGTATTGTAAAGCAACATTCTTTTCCACTATGAGTGTTCTAGTACAATCCATTATAGATCTATTCCTCCTTTCAACAATTCCATTTTGTGGAGGGGTTCTAGGGGCAAATGTTTGTCTTTGATTCCTCTATCATTATAGAACATCTCAAATTCATTTGATCTAAATTCTTCTCCTTTGTAAAATCTTAAACACTTCAAATTTTTACCTGTTTCCTTCTTAACTCTTGCCATATACCATTTAAACATTTGGAAGGCATCAGATTTCTTTTTCAGAAACATAGTTGTCATCATTCTAGAATAATCATCAACAAACAAAATTGTACTTATCTCTATTGGAATTACTTTAGAATATCTGGGAGCTGGTGGGGGGGGCTTGAATCAGTTATCCAAGGTCTAGATGTATAAAAAATTTCATAATTCAATGAACCCATAAAACATTCATACCCATGAATGTATCCATTATGTATTTACTAAAACTTGTATGTTACTATCAAATCAATTTGTAGAAATATAAAGCATGAAGCACAACACATTCATTAGCACACTTGACACAATGATTTACATGGAAACCCAATTTGAGAAAAACCACCAGTAACATGCTGCTCCTTTTCACTCTTCTAAAGTCATGCCCTCTAAAAGGCCAACCTTATTAAAGGTTATAATACACACTGTTAAATGTGACTCGGTTAAAGGATTTCAATCACCTTGTTAAAAGTGAGCCTTGTTAGAGGACTTTAGGCCATTCACTTGGAATGACACCCTATTAAAGGATTTTCAAATGACTATTAGGTCAACTTTAATCCAAAGGATTTACCCTAGACTAATACAATTGTTAGAGAGTAATAGTAGAGCTTTGATTTGATATAACTTACAACTTCACTTGTAGATTAAAAATCTCTATTCAGTGCTTAATTCTTCTTGGCTTTCATACTTTACATCTCTAACAGCTTGTTCACCCTTCAAGAATTTATCTCTTCAAGCCTTCTTGCTTAATAAGCCATTGCAGACTCTTCTTTTGGGTCACTTGATGAAATAAAACCCTTAATTTCTTCTCCTCCTTAGGTTCTCACACATGACACCAACCTCTCTCCAAGCTTTATTACTTCATGACTAGACATTCCTATAAATAAGAAATTAGAATATTTTTCACTCATTATCCATCATCCAAATTAGGGTTTTGGATGGATTAGGTAGGATATAATGTATCTACCCCATATCTTGTCTTTTCTAGAAACTTCTCCTAGAATCCATTCGAATTTGCTTTAAAATGGTTTACATCAAATTCTATACCACTAGCTCATCAACCTTATCTTCCTCCTGGTTTACAAATTTCAAGAAAACAAACTTGTCAGCTTAGATTTGATGAATCTTTGATCTTTATCATAATGTAGTAGCTTGACATTATCAATCTTCTAATGCTCAACACATACTGCATTGCTCATCATCAACTATAAAATCACTCAACATCAACTAAAGTTTATTGACTAAACTTTACTTAGCATCAACTATGTTGCTTGATATCCACTAGAATTTTCTTTCACTCCACTCCGACTAAATTTTTGCTTGGTTTGCACTAACTTTTCTCAGACCTAGTATCCACTCGGTCAAGCTTGGTAGACAAACTTTGTTTAACTTATTCTTCTAAACTTTCTAAGTGTAGCTACCCATTTTGTAACTTTAAGTAGATCATTAATTCATTATGTCATCACTGTCTTAATTGATCCTTGTACTTCACTACATAATCATAACTCAACCTTTCCTCTAGGTGCTTTTGTTACATCTTATTGATCAAATCCTCCTCATCAATAAACTAAGTGATAGTACTTTAATCTTATAAGTATTTGTCTTACCAACATATAGCAAGTTTGACATCAGTGACAAAATAATGATTGAAACACATAGTCTTCTTCAACAATCTCCCTCTTTTTCAATCAAATTTCAACATTCTCCTTTGTAGCTTTGTACTTCAATTGGTCCACATAATTTTGTATGAATAATCTCTAGTAGAGCTATGAGTTTTACTCTTAAAACTTGACTTTGTTATCTTACCCAACTGGCATTGTTTTCACATTACACTATCAGGCTTCTTAACTTAGGCAATCTTCTAACCTTTCTCATGTTATTGATATTGACTAGGTTATCAAAATTGTCATGATATAACCTTTTGTGCCACAACCATACATCATTAGATCTTATAATTAGATAAGTAGCATCATCTATATCAAGATAGAATAGATGACTTCTAGTTTGATCACCTTTTCCAATCAGTCTTTCATTTGTGTCATATATCTTAGCAACCTTGTTTTCAAATTCAACCTTACATCCCAAGTTACTTGATTGTGACACACCCAAGAGATTATAGTTAAGTCCTTAAACATAGTAAGCATTGTAACATAAAATCTTATTTGTGAGCTTGATAAAACCTTTTCCTTTTATCAAACATGGTGCATTATTACAAAATCTTACACTATTTCCATCATAAAAATTCAAAGTAATGAACTTACTTTTTTTCTCCGATAATGTGATGTGAACACCCACTGTCAATGATCCACATGTCATTCTTGTTTACATAGGTCACAAGTGTAGTTGCCTCATCTTCATTAGATTCATCCTTCATTGCAACATATACCACTTCATCATCACGTTCATTAGATGTTTCCTCTTTAGCAATGTAACATGACTTTTTGCCTTTTTCTTTGTAGTCCTTGCTATCTTCATCTCTTCTACTCTTGTACTTGCCACCTCCTTTATAATTTTTCTTTTCTGAACATCGAGCAGCAATATGGACAACCTCATTGCAATTGAAACAAATGATAGGTAGTTTACCTTTGAACTTACCTTTACCTTTGTGGAATCTTCTTGTTAGTAGTGCTTCAAGTTGTTCTAGATCCTTCTCATCTATATCACTGTCATTGGATACATATTTTATCTTTTTTTTCTTCTTCTTCTTATCAAGTTCCTTCAATGACACCTTAGCTTTGAAAGCAGGTTCAAAACTCTCAGGTTTGTAATTATCAAAGTTAGATAGCTTAGAAGCAGTAAGTCTTCCTACTAGTCTTTCAAGTGAAAGATCATTTCTTGGTATGCATCTTAGTTCTTGAATTACAGAGACTCTAATAGCATATATAGGTAGTAGTGTTCTTAAAACTTTTCTTAATAAAGTATCATCATCTAATTTTCCATTACCTCCTCTTATTGTATTAACTACTTCTTTTATCCTTGTAACATAGTGAGCAATATTTTTGCCTTCTTCCATTCTCATATCATCAAACTTACCTCTGGGACTTTTAGCTTTGGCCCTAAGAACATTGGTGTCTCCTTTATACATGGCAGCAAGGGCATCCCACATTTTATTTGCACTGTCAAGACCTTTGATATCATCAAATTCAACATAACCTAGGGTAGCGAGAATCTCCAACATTGCTTGTTTTTGTTCTTTCTTCTTTCTCATATCCTTAGTAGTTGGAGCTCCAACAGGGTCAACATGCTCAATGGTAACGGTAGAATGTGCATGATCTCCAAGTCCTCCAAGGTGTAGCTTCATCAAACTTTTCCATGCAAGAAAGTTGTCTGTGTTGAGATTTGGTACTTCTCTTTTTGAGATTTGATCTTTGTGCTTCTAATACCTCCAAACTAGTATTCTTTAAGTAGATGGCTCTGATACCAATTTTTGGAATACTTTAGAATAACTGGGGGGGGGGGGGGTGAATTAGTGATCCAAGGTCTAGATGTATAAACAAAACTTTTCACAGCTTAGTGAACCCATAAAACATTTATCTTCATCATGCATGCATTCATGAGATTATGCAATCACTTAAATCTTGCAGGTTATTATGAAACCAACCTATAGAAATGTAAACATGAAACATAATAGATTCATCAACATGCTTGACATAATAATTTATGTGGAAACCCAATTTGGGAAAAAGTACCAATCACATGCTACTCTTTTTCACTCTTATGAAGTGATGCCCTATGAAAGACTAACCTTGTTAAAGGTTACAATACACACTGTTAAATGTGAACCTATTAAAGGATTTCAATCACTCTATTGGGAGTGAGCCTTGTTAGAGGAATTTAGATGATTCACTTGGAATGTCACTTAGTTAAAGGAATTACAAATGAGTGTTAGGTCAACCTTAATCCAAAGGATTTACCCTAAACTGATATAATTGTTAGAGAGTAACAATAAGGCTTGATTTGATAATAACTTACAACTTAATTTACAGATTACAAATCACTATTTCAATCCTCAATTCTATTTGGCCTTCTTACTTTTCAGCTCTAACAACTTGTTCACTCTTCAAGCATTCATATCTTTAAGCCTTCTTTCTTAGCATGCCAATGCAATCTCTTCTTAGGTCACCTGATGAAGCAAAAGCCCTGTACTCCTTGTCTTCCTTAAGTTCTCACACTTAAACTCTTTACTTCTAACCATTCATTCCTATAAATATGAAATTAAGATATTTTCCCGCTCATTCTCCATCATCCAAATTAGGTTTAGGATGGATTAGGTAGGATACAATGAATCTATCCCATAGCCCATATCTCTTCTAGAAACTTCTGCTTGAATCCTCCTTGAATTCACCTAAAAATGGTTTACCTTGAATTTTTTGCCACCAACTCATCAATCTTATCTTCCACTTGGTTCAAAAATTCCAAGAAAACAAACTTGTCAGTTTAGATCCATTAAATTCATGATCTTTTAAATAATGTAGCCAATTGGCATTATCTAACTTCTAATGCTTTCCACATACTGCATTGCTTAACATTCTCTATGAATTTACTCGACATGAACTAAATTTTATTGGTGTTCAACATCAACTAAAATTTACTTGGCATCCATTATTCTACTTAGCATACACTAAAATGAACTTTTTACTCACCTTCAACTGATTTTCTACTCATCTTGTACGAACTTTTCTCGGCACTTACTCTCCACTCGATCAAGCTTGGCAGACGACCTTTATGTAACTTTTTCTTCTAAAATTTCTTAGTGTAACCAACCTTTGTAACCTTAAGTAGATTATCAATACATTATATTATCACTATCTTAATTGATTCTTGTACTTCTTTACATAATCATAACTCAACCTTTCCTCTAGGTGCTATTGTTACATCTTTTTACCAAATCCTCTTCATTAATCAACTAATTGATAGTACTTAAATCACATACGTAGTTGTCTTACTAGAAAATAGCAAGTTTGACATCAGTGATAAAATAATGATTGAAACATGCAATCTTCTTCAACAATCTCCTTGCAATCTAATCACAACAATATCCTTCAACAATGATCTTTTTCAATCTGATCTCAACAAGTACCAATCAAAAAAATGGACATTTTACACAAGAGACTATTAATTTTTATGTTGTTATTGCATTGATGAGAATTATTTGAATGCATCAACTAGGATCATAGATATGTAGGTCAATGGACTTTCGTGCCACTTGTTGTTACTAATACCTAGTTAATGGAGATGAAGATAAAAACTTTGATGACTTCCCTTTGATGTCATCTAACCATAACCATATCTCTGGACGAGTTTGAATGGTTAGGTAATTTTAATTTAAAAATTATTAAATCTATGTGTGTGTGTGTGTGTGTGTGTGTGTGTATTGATGTCGTAAGGATAATTTAGATCACATATGTGTACATGTATGTATTTCTTGTGTATAAATGTAGAAATAGATAGTTACTTTTTATTGTGTTGCACTACATAAAGGATGAAGTTAACTAAACCTGAAGAAAGTGATGGAATGTTATTCCCTACATGTCTATATTTCAAGTTATATGTATTACATGCATAACCTGTTATTAAATAATACATTTTATTATTATGTATGTATACATTTAAATAACATCTAAATGCATAGTGTGTATGCAAGTTCATTTGTTTCAGAGGGAACATGTCTCAGGAAAACCATATTAGTGAAATAAGGAATTAACTTTGTTGATTAAAAACTTGACAATAAGGTGCTTAGAATTGACCATGTTATTGCTACCTCCATTTATCTGCATCTAGTTGTACATCAAAGTGGATGTCACAGGTGAAGACTAGATACTGAGGACCATGAGAGAATATTAAATGTTCTCCATAAGCGTGTGGAGCCACTTGGAACCACTTGATATATTTCATATTTAGAACTTGCCTAGATATTTCATCTTTATATTAACTCAAGAGATATTTAAAATGTACGTTCATTTAACACATTGAGGACTTATATGTGTTATATGTATACACACATGTTCCTTTCATGTTTAGGATATATTACATATGTACATAGATTCATTTCATGTTTAGTCCACTTATATGTACATGTGTATATATGTATTCATTTAATATTTAGGACTTATATATGTACACATTTTCATGTCATGTAACTTAGGGCTTATATGCATATATATAATATGTTCATTTCATGTTTAGTACTTAAATGTGCATTCTTTTCTGTCATGCCCAAAATTTACTGTTATAACACAACAATTTTTTTATTTTTTTATTTATCTTCTTTGTGATTTTAAATAAATAAATTATTAATTAAGATAAATCAATAATTATATATATTTATACTCCAAATAAATTTAACCCCATATATAAATCAATTCTCCTAGCCACCCTCTAATCCCTTAGTACATGATTAAATATAGTTCAATAATCCGATGTAAGTTCCAACAATTTAAAAAAAATATGAACTAATTATAAACTTTTTGTTGATTGCTCCACTCATCAAACTCATATTATGTCTTATTGAGAGTCGTATTTATTTGTTAGATAAGGTGATCATAGAGTTTTCCATAGAGAATTACACTACTAGCGTCAACTATGACCAAGTACTCTCTTTTGGGAACTCAGGATTCATACCTTCTAATAAGAGGATAAAACATTATCTGTTTACTAGTTCCTCATACAATCAAATGTTGGTTTGACGTAAAATAGTTAATCTAATCATGCTCATGTAAAAATGGGATTATATATATATATTAGTAATTTCAAAATTTCTTAAAGCATTTGCCAATATCTCCCTTAATAGTGCTAGTTGTTAGTTTACCAATCTCCCAAGCGAATCCTTTCATTTGTTTGGGTTGTTTACACTTGTCCTAAGATTGATTAAAATTGTGTTATTTATCAACATTTGATTCTTATAGGCATAATTGATCCCTTAATGAATCTTTAATTATTATAATTATCATTTTATTGAAATTTATATCTTTTATTTATTATTTTATTAAATTTATGAATTTACCTATAAACAATAATGTATATTAATTTCACTTATGTCCTTAAATCTAGGCTACCCATCATACTAAGAGAAATTTAAATTCTAACATCTTTACTAATAATAAGCATCCTTTAATACTAATACTCTAAATTATATCTATAATTTACCCTTAACCACTTGCTATCTATTCCAGCCTAAGATTCACACAATGGTCTAATCCAACCATAATACTTAGGATACAATTTTACCCTTCTAACTAAGTTTTCAACCAATTTATATTAATGATATTCTACCCCACCTATTTACCACTAGGAAACGCCATCATGGCTCAAGGACCTAAGGTGGGTACCCACTATCCCATTCTCCAAGGCATGATGGCGATGTGAGGGGAAGGGGATGCATTTACTAGTTGTAAAGAAAACTAAAATAGATCTTATCATTTCCCAAGAGATGGCATCTAAGAGGATAGTGGGGCCATATTTTTGGCAAACGTTTTTGACTTCCTTACCTTCAAAGGATAATAGGCACCAAACTTAGCCCTTGCAGCATGGTATAAATGTTATGTTTTTACTGTCAAGTTCTTGTAACATTGCTAGCCAAGGACACATCACCTTTACATCTTGTTTTGGGCGCCAAGTAGTCTTAATCTCCTGTCTTAATGTTCCCCTTCTTACATTGGCACCAAGAGTGTTTAAAGGTTGCCTAGGGGTTAGTCCCTAACATGGGGCAATAACATGTCACTTTCAAACAGAAGCATGATTTCCCTCATTTATTTTAAATTTTATTAACCTTTCCTTTACTCATCGTCCAAGACTCTAGGAGAACACTTTTGTGTTGGCCCAAGGTGAGGCACTTGGGATTTGGGGCTGTTTGTTATGTCAGTGATGTATATTTTTATTTTATTTTATTTTTTTGTATTTTATATTTGTGTGAGATTTTTCTTACATAGGTCACCTCTTTGTTTAATTATTAGCTATGTGTCTAGACTTCTTATTGTAGCCTTTAAATTATTATGTGTATTTTCTTTTGTCACATTTTCTTAAAGAATGACATAAGGGTCACAGGTATAATGATGAGAAGCTCTCTTAAATGATTAAGAGCTAGCTAGTGTGAGGATTTCCCTTAGGTCAAGTTATTGAATTGTGCATATGATCCTAGGAATATTCTTTTCATTATAATATTGCTCTGTATTTTTGGGAATGAATTTCTTTGCTTTCCATACATTTTCCAGAGAACTAAAGTGCATCTACAGCCAACCTTTCTTATAGAATTTTAAGCTAAGTCCAAAAAGGAGGTATTTCCTTCTGTGTCATCAAGGTGGTGAATCAATGAGTTTTATGTAGACTAGGGTTTCATTGTTTTAGATTACTTAAATGCACCCAAAAGTTTATATTCCAATTACTAATCTTCCAATGGATAAACACATTCTCAAGAGAGGTTAACTTTCTATTAAGCAAGATACATCTCCATCTAAGCATATAAATAAACTATTCATAACTTGATACTTCCATCGCATCACAATTCATAATGGAGAACCATAAATCAAATGCATTTTAAAACTAATATTCAAAATATAATAATGACTCTTTCTAAACAAGAAACTCTCTCATACATGACTGAGAAGATAATCAAGTATTCTAATTGAAACTAAGAACACAAAGATAGAGAATTATAATGCAAATAGCTATGAGAACCTTCAAATTACTTCCTTTTCTCCCATGAACTCATACCCCACAATAGTATATAAAAAATGAAGATTTTATTTTATAGTCCAATACAAAACAAAAGAACAGAAACTATACTTTTACAAATACAATATTTGATGCCATGAAAGACAATATCTCCTTTCAGACAAATGACATATCCCTTCTTCTCTACTATGCAATCATTCATTGCAACCACATGAACAATATGGGGAGTTCACCTTTACAGTTACAAAGCAAAATGACAAGTTTTATGTTCATGCAACATCCATAGGATGATCATTCCAAGCTTGTTTCCATTGCTCCCTTGAGCACAAAATCTATAAATGCATCACAAATAAACAACAAGGACCATGGGTGCTTTCCACCCAATCGTAGGTCTCAAAGAGACCACCCCCATGCTGGGGAACAAGGCTCAAACTAGGTTTCACACATACATCACAAAATTTTGCATGAAGACACAACACAAACACAATCAACACCCTTCCATGGCTTGCACAATGATTCACCATTGGAATCATAATACATTGGGTGAAGGTGGGCTCTTCAAGGAGGAGGAATTCTAACATCATAAGTATCATATTGCCAATGCATTTTGCCTCTCAAGGCCTTCAAAACAACCATATTCTCCTCATCCACCAAACCTCCTTGTACCTCCCAAACAAAAAGATTCATGGCCATGAAGGAGCCCATTCTCCATAATAACAACCTCATCATGAGGTAAAAACAAAATTTTCCTTCTCACTTGCAATGTCAAGCCCAACTTATGCCCTTCACCCAAGGCTTCTCTGCCCTCCCAAGGGTGAGTGAAGCCTTCACACCCATAATCACAATCAACACTCACATTCAAACAAGAACAAAAGCAAAACAAGTGAAGAACCACAAAACAAAACCAAGAAAGGATCTCCAAAAGCACAAAACACATTCACTTTCCATTCCAATAGAAAAAAAACCAAGAAGATGAACCAAGAAATCTACAAGAACATCACACATTCTCACATTGTCACAATACATAATCAATGCTCATAATGCAACAAGAACACCACACTTTCACACAATACCCAAAAATCCATATCACAAGATTTACAATGCAAATGCATACTCTATTAATGAACTCTCACACTTGCAAATTTGTTTAACCATGCTAAAAGCAAGAAATGAGAAAGAAACAAGTTTGGAGACACCAACCTTGGTCCAAGCTATGGTAAGGATAGTTGTAGTAGAGCTCCCTTAATCTCGCTCCAAAACCTAACAGACTCTAAAATTAGAGAGTGGGTAGACACCCCACTAGTTTGGCCAAGACCCTTTAATAAAGCCTTCTCACTAACTTATTTTAGCAAAAACACTAAGCCACTACTTCTTACAAACTTGTATCCTCTAACTTTTCTATTTTTGACTAAGTGGAAACATGGATATGACAACTCCAAATTCGAATTGATGGAAGAATGCATGGGTAAAGGGGCCCTTTAGGCTGTCTAGGTACTCACATGGTCAAAAATAGGTTGCTAACTTGATATACTATCACATGGCTATCTTATTCTCACATAAAAGATACTTTGGGACCACCTAATGACCCCTAAAAACCCTAGCCAAGTCCAAATTCTAATTTCCTTTGATTGAGACTCCTCATGGCATTTTTCTATGTGAGGTTAACTTGGGTACTACATTGGGGTTAGGTTTAGGTTAGGTTACTTCTTGCCAACCCTGAATGACATGGAATCTCCACATGGACAATACAAGTGTCAAATGACACACACAAAACAACACATTACATTAAAAGTGACTTGACTCCAATAATACATGAACTAAGCTATTACACACATATATAATTCATGTACACAAAATAAAACACATTATAATGAGGTTTGAATCTTTTCCATTGATTCAACCTTGGCTATGTCATGTTTGTAGTAGTTTGAGCCTTAATTCCCCTTTAAACCCATGGTCAAATTCCTGCACACTAAACTCAAGCATCAGTAGTCCAAGAAAATCATGTAAACAATAAGTACATAAGTGAAATAATCATTATCTCATTCAACATTAGACTTGCATATATTTCATCATCTCAAATTAACTTTCCATTTCTTAATCATTTCAAATATAACCTTCAAAATATTAAAATATCAAAACTTACATATCACATTCGACATTTGAGTTCCATACTTCATTCTTTTTAATTAAATTATTTTTTCCTAATAATTTCCATGTAAAATGCTCAAAATACTATAACATCAAAGTTTACTTATCATAACATGGTCAAATCAATATTCTAAATAGCTTCATAGTCTATTTTTATCATTGTGACAAGATGCTAAATTTCACAACTGTTGAATCCCTAGGTATGTGGGTTAGTTCTCAATGCATAACAAAATTTATCTTTTAACTCTAATTTCAACTTTAAACATTACATTCTTACATTACAAGAATTTCTACCATTCAATTTCTATTAAAGCAATTTCAATAGCTTAAAACATGAATAGAATCATTAAATGCATCAATTAGGTCATAATATGCAGAGGTAATTGCGGATCATCAAAATGCAAATATCTAAATGACATAACCCTACAGTCTCAAAAGTGTATAAATGCATAGGATTAAAGTCACTGTAATGCAATTATCTCATTGGTACTATGACAGATCGGGTGAGGCCTCACATTTTCATTTCATTTATCCACATGTGCATTTATGTTCATTTCATGTACAACTT